>CAUYPK010073641.1:0-15066 GCA_963574355.1 Loris lydekkerianus
ATCAGGCAAGAGAAGGAAGTAAAAGGCATCCAAATGGGAGCAGAGGAGGTCAAACTCTTCCTCTTTGCTGATGATACAATCTTATACTTAGAGAACCCCAAAGACTCAACCACAAGACTCTTGGAAGTCATCAAAAAATACAGTAATGTCTCAGGATATAAAATCAATGTCCACAAGTCAGTAGCCTCTGTATACACCAATAACAGCCAAGATGAGCGGCTAATTAAGGACACAACTCCTTTCATCACAGCTTCAAAGAAAATGAAATACTTAGGAATATACCCAACAAAAGAGGTGAAGGACCTCTATAAGGAAAATTATGAAACCTTAAGAAAAGAAATAACAGAGGATATTAACAAATGGAAGAGCATACCATTCTCATGGCTGGGAAGAATCAATATTGTTAAAATATCTGTACTTCCCAAAGCAATCTACCGATTTAATGCCATCCCTATTAAAATACGAACATCATCATCTTTTTAAGACTTGGAAAAAATAATTCTTCATTTTGTATGGAGCCAGAAAAAAAACCCGTATAGCTAAGGCA
The DNA here is from genome assembly GCA_963574355.1 of Loris lydekkerianus. Lineage (NCBI taxonomy): Eukaryota > Metazoa > Chordata > Mammalia > Primates > Lorisidae > Loris > Loris lydekkerianus. The sequence continues at coordinate 548 of CAUYPK010073641.1, forward strand.
GTTCTTAATAATAAAAACAAAGCCAGAAGCATCAGCCTACCAGACTTTAGGCTATACACAAGGCCATAGTGGACAAAACGCATGGTACTGGAACAAAAATAGAGACATAGACATTGGAATTGAATAGAAAACCAGGAAATGAAACTAACATCTTACAACCACCTAATCTTCAATAAACCAAAGAAGAACATACTTTGGGGAAAAAACTTCCTATTTAATAAATGGTGCTGGAAGAACTGGATATCCACATGTAGAAGACTGAAACTGGACCCACACATTTCTCCACTCACAAAAATTGATCCAAGGTGGATAAAAGATCTAAATTTAAGGCATGAAGTGAAAAGCATCCTCAAAGAAAGCATAGGAAAAACACTGGAAGATATTGGCCTGGGAAAAGACTTTATGAAGAAGACTTCCATGGCAATTGCAACAACAACAAAAATAAACAAATGGGACTTCATTAAACTGAAAAGCTTCTATACAGCTAAGGAGACAACAACCAAAGCAAAGAGACAACCTACACAATGGGAAAGGATATTTGCATATTTTGAATCAGACAAAAGCTTGGTAACTAGGATCTATAGAGAATTCAAATTAATCCACATGAAAAAAAGCCAACAATCCCATACATCAATGGGCCAGAGACACGAATAGAACCTTCTCTAAAGAATATAGACAAATGGCTAGCAAACATGTGAAAAAAATGTTCATTGTCCCAAATTATTAGAGAAATGCAAATCAAAACCATCCTGAGATATGATCTAACCCCAGCAAGAATGGCCCACATCACAAAATCTCAAAACTTCAGATGCTGGCGTGGATGTGAAGAGAAGGGAACACTTTTGCACTGCTGGTGGGACTGCAAACTAATACAACCTTTTTGGAAGGAAATATGGAGAACCTTCAAAGAACTCAAGCTAGACTTCCCATTTGATCCTGCAATCCCATTAGTGGGCATTCAACCAGAAGGAAAAAAATCCTTTTACCACAAGGACACTTGCACTAGACTGTTTATCTGCTCAATTTACAATCACCAAACTGTGGAAATGGGTAAATTCCTACCAATCGAGGAATGGATTAACAAGCTGTGGTATATGTACTGTGGAATATGATTCAGCCATTAAAAAAGATGGAGACTTTACATCCTTTGTATAACCTGGATGGAAGTGGAACACATTATTCTTAGTAAAGCATCACAAGAATGGAGACGCATGAATCCTATGTACTCAATTTTGATATGAGGACAATTAATGACCTAGTACATGGTGGGGGCTGGGGGAAGGGGAGAGCAGGGAGAGAGAAGGATGGAGGGGGTGGGAGAAAGGAAGAGTAGAGAGTGGGAAGGAGGGGGTTGGGAGAAGGAAGAGTAGAGAGAGGAAAGGGGGGAAGGAGGTGGGGTCTCAGTGTGTAACACACCTTTTGGGGGCAAGACACACATATAAGAGGTACTTTACTTAACAAATGCAATCAGTGTAACCTGGTTTCTTGTACCCTCAATGAATCCCCAACAATTTAAAAAAATGGTAGGATAGTGTATATTCATGTTCTGTCAACAGGATAATCTGTGTCATGTGACAAAGTGCATAGACACACTTGGCTGTTGTCACAGCACTGACACCCAGTGCAGAGCACCCTGTATGGCAGACCTCACACCAAGTTCACAGTCCGTACCAGGAGTGTTCAACCCTGTCTCCCTCTCCCAGCTTGCCTTCCTCCGGCACCTCACTCCGGCACCTGCCACACCCTACTCACTCCCTTAGCACTTGCCTGTTTGCTCACTTGTTTCCTTCTTTTCCTAGAGGCACCACGGTATATACAGATCCGTTTTATACTTGAATATCATCATTTACTAACTCTGTAAACATGGACAAGTTCTTTACTATCATTAAGTATCAGTTTCCACACGTTTAAAACAGGCATATTTTCCACTACCTTGGAGAATGATTGAAAATATCAAGTAAGTCAATGTTACGAAAGCCCTGCCTGTCACACATCACTCCCAACAGGCCAGCTATTGCTTTTGCTATTAAACCCTAAACCCCTGGGAGCTGGGCCTGTGTCACTAGTACATTTGGCATGTGACCTACACATGCTTGCTGTTAAAGGGCTCTGGCTGCAGCTGTCAGGATATTGCAACCATTTCTTGGTGAGGGGTGGGCAGAGTCTCACTCTGTCTCCGTGGGTAGAGTGCCATGGCGTTATAGCTCACAGCAATCCCAAACTCTTGGGCTCAGGTGAATCTCCTGGCACAGCCTCCCAAGTAACTGGGACTACAGGTGCCTGCCATAATGCCTGGCTAGTTTTTTTCTGGGTTTTTGTGTTTGTTTGTTTGTTTTTTCAAATATGGTGTGTCTATAAAATGTTAACATTTTTGTTTGTTTTTATTTTTTTATGTATACATTAATGCATTTATGGGGTACAATGTGCTGATTTCATAGAGAATTAGGAACGCTTATATCACACTGGTTAATATATACCTCGTCTCGTTTACCTAATTATTGTGTTAAGGCATTTATATTCTATACTAATAGATCTGACATGTAGCTTTGCAGTTCTGTTTTTAATAGAGATGGGGACTTGGACTCCTGACCTCAACTGATCCTGCCTCCTCAGACTCCCAGAGTGCTAGGATTACAGGCATGAGCTACTGTGCCTGGCCCCAACTGTTACTTTAGAAAGGAGCTGTGTTGCTTACTTTACTAAGGAAATTCACAAGCAGATGTCCCATGGAACTTAATCGCATCACTTACACAGTCATGCAAACACACTCACAGACTTTTCCACTTCCAGCTGGTGCTGGCTGAGACTTATGCACATGTAGTAAGAGTAGAAACAGCTTTCCAAATATTAAGGCCCTGATGAAAAAGAAAGCTGATGCTTGCAACCAAGTTGGGGAACAGATACGTATGGAGAAATACCTGGGTGGGTGCACACGCACCTCTGTCTCACATGGTCTTACAAACCAGAGGTAGAGTTTAGGGAGATTACCTTCTGTTGGGAACACATTCTTATCATTTCTTTTTTTTTTTTTTTAACAACAAAGTAGAATGGAGGATAGATATATATAGCCAAAGGCATGGTGACTCCTCAGGGCAGTGGTTCTCATCCTTCCTAATGCCCTGGCCCTTTACTACAGTTCTTGTAGTAAAGATTGAGAACCGCTGCTTTAGGGGATGAGAAGTTGAGTGACTCCACATCCATAGCCTCCTTTGAGATCACCAAGGTTCCCAAACGACAGGGACAATCCGTGTCCTGCCTGGGCCTGAAGTGGAGACTGATCATGCCCTGCCGTAACCCTGCAGCTGCCCTCTGGCCCCCTCTTCTGTCCCACTGAGTAGAAAAAGTGTGGTGCTAAAATGAGCCCAGGGCTTAGAGAACAGAAAGAAGCACAGTCAAGGGTCCAAAGGTGCAGCAGACATGACCTGCCTCAGAGATGGCCCCTGCAACACTACGGGAAGGTCAAGCTTGGTGAGCACCCCCCACACACACACCAGGCATGAAGGCTTTGCAGGTCTGTAAGCTGCCCTGTTTCTGTGGAAGGCACAGGCTTCCCAGAAGGGGGGCAGCTATTAGCACTTGACCATGATAAAGTTTTAGAAAGGTGCTCTTATGCACACTTCCTTGTTTCTCAAAGGACCTGTGCCAGAACCACAGGCCTCTCCTGGTGGTTCAGAGGGACCCCAACTTTAGAGTCATGGACATCACAGCCTCACCTCCAGAATTTCTGACTAATTACCTTCTCAAAACTTGTGCCTTCTTTGTCTGATTGACTAGATAGGGTTCTTTTTTCTTATTAAGGTTTTTTTATTATTTTAAAACAACTATACATTCATATGCAATTGTGAAAATAAAATAGAGAGATCTCTTATCCCTTTACCCAGTTTCCCCAAGGGGAACACCTTGTAAACTGCAGTACAACATCACAACCAGGATCTTGACTTTGAGATGCTCAACATACAGAATGTTTCCATCACCACAAGGATCTCTCACCACTGTCCTTTGATAACCACACCTACTTCCTGCCCCATCTCCTCCATAGACCCGAGAACCATTAATCCACCTCTACAATTTTGTTATTTCAAGAATGTTCTATAAGTGGAATCAGACAGCATGAAATCTTTGGAGACTGACTTTTTTCACTTAGCATAATTCTCTGGAAATGCATCCAGATTGTTGTGTGTATGGATCATTGCTACCTCCGTATTGTGGAGTAGCATTCTGCAGTCGGGGTGTACCACAGTTTCTTTAATCATTCACCCACTGAAGAACCAAGGTAGTTCCAAATGTGGGCTATTGCAAATAAATATAAACTCTAAGCACTTGTGGGCAGGTTTCCATGTGAAGAGAAGTCTTTTTTTCTCTTAGATATATGCTTAGAAGTGAAATTGCTGGGCAGTACAGTTGTTGCAAAATTTTTTTTTTTTTAAGAAATTGCCAAACTGTTTTCCAGAATAGCTGCCGCCATTTGACATGTCTACTAGCAGTTCACAAGTGACCCAACTTCTCCACAGCCTTGCCAGCACTTGATGCTGTCATTGTATTTTATGTCAGTGATTCTGACAGGTGAGTAGGGCATCTCCTAGAGATCCTAGTTTGCACTGCTTTAAAGGCTTACAAACAAGGTTGTGCTTATTTACCTACTGTAACATGTCTTCTTGAGACTTGCATTTATTTTCTAACTGAATTGTTTGCCTTTTTTGCTGCTAAATTTTGAGAGGTTTTAAAAAAATGTCTTCTGTAATAGATACTATTTTTTTGGTGGATGCGTGGTTTACAAATACTACCCTGAGTCTATACCTTGTCTTTTTGGCCTCTCAACAGCACGACAGAAGAAGTTTTGAAGTTTGATGCAATCCATTATATCAATTTTCTCCTATTATCAGTCATGGTTTTTGTGTCCAGTTTAAGAACACTTTGGCCTTAGATCCCAAGATTTTCTCCTTCTTGATTTCTAAATAATTTTTTTTTTAAGTTTTAGGCTTTACTTTTAAATTTGTCATCAGGCGGGACATAATGGCTCGCTTTGGGAGGTCAAGGTGGGAGAATTACTTGAGGCCAGGAATTTTAGACCAGCCTGGGCAATACAGCAAGACCTTGTCTCTTAAAAAATATATATATATATCCAGGCACGGTGGTGCACACCTACACACCTGTAGTCCTAGCTACTGGGAAGGCTGAGGAGGGAGGATTACTGGAGCCAAGGAGTTGAGAGGCTGGCGTGCAGTGGCTTCATACCTTTGACGATGCCACTGCAGTCCAGCCTGGGTGACACAGCGAGACCCCTTCTCTAAAACAAACAAATAAATAAATAAATTTTGGGTCAAAGGCAGAAGACTTTTAGACAATAACTATTTAGTCTGGTGTAACACCACAGACAATAATTGTGGCCCCTTCCTCACTCATAGCAGCAAAAATTCAGTGGAGAGTCTGGATGTTGATCGCCACTAGCCTGTAATGAGGCACCCCAATAACCTCACAAGGGTGACATGAGACATGGATAAATAGGCAGCCAGGACTTTTGTCTTTGCTGGTCAGAAAGGAACCTGCTGTCTCCTCCTCTCTCCTCAGTGAAGACAATGTGGGGAGCCTGTATGGATGCCCCCCACCAGATGGTGAGGAGGCACTTCTTTTTCCCTACCTGGGCAGTGTCAGAGGCACTGTGTGGAGGCAGGAGCATCACCATCACTCAGTGGTGACAAGGTCCCCCTGGCTGCAGTGTCAGTGAAGACTACACAGATAGCTGGAACTTCACCTCCACACAGCAGTACCAAGAAATCCTTTTTCCTCGGGTGTTAACTAAGACTTAGTAGAAAACAGGTCCCTCCACCTGGGGTACAGAGGTAATGCCCTCCCTTTCCCTGCCAGTGTGGTTGTCAGAAAAGCTCAACCAACTTCAGTTAAAATGAGGGTTTAAATAAGATTCAGCATCACATAAGCATCCAGGAAAACATCCAGGTTTCAATAGAAAATCACTTATCATATCAAGAACAGGGAAAATCTCAAGCCAAGTGAAAAAGGACAATCACAATGTGCCAACATCAAGATGACAGGGACATCAGGATTATCTGACAAAGATTTTTAAACAGCTTTGATAATAATGCTTCAACAATAAATTATGCTTGAAATAAATTTAAAAAACCTCACTAAGAAGAAGAAATTCAAAAAACTAAATAGAAATTTTAGAATTGAAAAAATATTGAAATAAAAGGCTCAGTAGATGGATTTGATGACAGAATGGAGGGGGCAGAGAAGAAATAGTGAACTGGAAAACGGGGCAATGGAAATTACCACATCTGGGCATTAGAGAGGAAATAGATGGGAAAAAAATGAACAGATCCAAACTCACATGGGGAGAAACATTGAAATGTAAGTAGCATTGAGGTGTAAGAGGTTGTGAGCCCATGTAGGCCAGGACTGAAGGGGCTATGGTGATTACAGGTCTAGAAGATGAGCTTCTATTTCCCATCTCATATGTCCTCCTCACTGGACAAAAGTTCTGTCAAATGAATTATCTATTACCTTGGCCTCCCCTTGTCCTGTAGACAAAGTAAAGTAATTTATGAAAGGCAAATAGAAAAAAAAAAAAAAGAATGAAAATATAGTACTTTTCATATTAAATGTGGCATCTGAGTTTGACAGGATCAAGTTCACCAAGAAGGAAAGAATCACTGGCATGCAGACAATACTGACTACTGACGCTAGGATCTATGACAGCTGAGTAGGTAGGATTCCCCAGGGTCTGTGACAGCTGAGTAAGTTTCCTCAGGATCTGTGACAGCTGAGTAAGGTTCTTCAGGATCTGTGACAGCTGAGTAGGATTCCTCAGGGTCTGTGACAGTTGAGTAGGGTTCCTCAGGATCTTGGACAGTTGAGTAAGATTCCTCAGGGTCTGTGACAGCTGAGTAGTGTTCCTCAGGGTTTGTGACAGCCGAATAGGGTTCCTCAGGATGTGTGACAGCTGAGTAGTGTTCCTCAGGGTCTGTGACAGCTGAGTTGGGTTCCTCAGGATCTGTAACAGCTGAGTAAGTGTCCTCAGTATCTATGACAGCTGACTAGGGTTCCTCAGGATGTGTGACAGCTGAGTAGTGTTCCTCAGGGTTTGTGACAGCCGAGTAGGGTTCCTCAGGATCTGTGACAGCTGAGTAGTGTTCCTCAGGGTCTGTGACAGCTGAGTAGTGTTCCTCAGGATCTGTGACAACTGAGTAGTGTTCCTCAGGGTCTGTGACAGCTGAGTAGTGTTCCTCAGGGTCTGTGACAGCTGAGTAGTGTTCCTCAGGATCTGTGACAGCTGAGTAGTGTTCCTCAGGGTCTGTGACAACTGAGTAGTGTTCCTCAGGGTCTGTGACAGCTGAGTAGTGTTCCTCAGGGTCTGTGACAGCTGAGTAGTGTTCCTCAGGGTCTGTGACAGCTGAGTAGTGTTCCTCAAGATCTGTGACAGCTGAGTAGTGTTCCTCAGGATCTGTGACAACTGAGTAGGGTTCCTTAGTTTTGCATCCAACTATTTCAGAATCCTCTCACAGTTCCCATTTCTTTAGATTTGATGGACACCATTTTCTGCAAATTTCCTTAACCACTTCCATTGCCATAAGAGCCAAACGTCTTGTAAGGTCGTAAAGTGAATTAGTGAAGAAAGAAAAAAACACTTCATAATCTACCTTCTCCAGAAGCAATCACATATTATAAATATCAGAAATATATAAAACAAAGACACACATAAAATAAGTGAAAATTCCCCTCAGCCAGCACAGTGCTGAAGAGGAAACCCCGGCTTGCACCTCCTACCCTGAGCTGTCACGAAAGCTCCAGAATGGGTGCAGCAACACTCAAGGAGAGTCCAGGAGCTTTTTTTTCCTCCAGAGACTAGAGTTCTTTTAGAAAGAAGCTATGTTTCTTAAGTTTTTAAGAGACAACGTGTTTCATTGAGCAATGGGGGAAGATTTGCTGATTCTTTACCTCTAAACAATCTTCCTCTCCAAAATGGTGGTATCACCTAAATGCCCTGTGCAGAACATTTGCTTTTTGACACTACTTATAGATCTGAAATTCAGGAAAAATTGGAAATAAGACTGGAAGAGCCACAAGTAAGTGTCACACATTAATTCAGTGACACCTTTCCTTGCCTTGTCATTCTCAAGTGATCATTGAACCAGGAGGACCTGTACCAATTTCACACAAATTAATGTCCAGAGACCCAGGCCAGGAAACGTGTGGTTCCTGGGGATCCTAAGTACCTTCTGACTTCCTGGGTCCCCTCTGCCACCAGCAGCACTTCCAGTGCTCCATTAGCCTCTTAGCCGTCCCCACCCCAGCTTCTCCTTGTCTCTCACTCTGCCATCCTCCAGATAGAAACACCAGGCACAGTATAGATTTCTGACTGTAACTCACTTCTTTGCTCTGTGAAACTTCCCCACTGTCTCTTTCCTGCCCCAAGGAACTGCCCCTTAGCTTGGTCAATTTTCCAACTCATTGGGGGAAATCCAGATAAATGTATTGTGATGAAGCTGAAACACGCTAACAGGTTGCTTGGCCCTGCAGATAAGACACCTGCACTCTGTTAATACACACATAGAGTGCAGGTGTCTTATCTGCAGGAAATGAGCCCCCAAGAAGGGAGGTTTGGGTCATACAGGAAGACAATGTGGGAATAATTGGGGGCAGTGACTCAGCTCACACTTAAAAGGCTCGTGATCTGCTCATGCTTCAAACCTGCCACTGTGTGCCAAGAATGTGAAGAAGGGAAGAATACATGCCCAAAATGGTAAACATCTTTCAAGAAAACTCTGAAGGGGCAATCGGAGGAATAAAAGAAGGAAAAAAATTGTATGGGAAATCAGGAAAACATGTATGTGATTTTTTCACCTTGTAAGAAAAACAAAATATTGGAATCATACACCATACATCACCACACCTGAATTCTGAATTTGTTGCATTTCAGTTCATCCCCTTCTATAAAAGAGGCTCTCTAATTGAAGTCAACAAAATTCCATCTGACCAAGATCAGTCTAAAAGGAAGGACGCAGGGCTAGGTATGTTCTAAAAAAGGCAAGTGCAGATGTGACCAGCTGGCTTGGGGGTCTCAATTGGGAAACTAGACCATCAGAGATAGGGAGCTATAGTACAAGTCATGTAAAAATGAAATTAGTTCTTCCCATTGGGGAAAAGAACAATCCACTGTACCCAACAGATTAGTAACACACTGTCCTCCCCTTCCAATGTGATATCACATCATCCTGCCCAGGAGAGCGCTAGCTGTGGAGCTCTGCAGCTCCGCCTCCACCCCCATCACTTGCAGGTTGCCAATTATCTCACAGTTTCTTCTTTATCAAAGAAAACAACCCCAACTCCACTCTGTCTCTACATTAAATGAAGCACAAGGCACAGTCCAATGGGGGACCAAAATGCCCCCAAGGAATTAATAGTTCAAGGTTGGTATAATAGTCAGCATTCATCTTCCCAGCCCGTCATGCATGTCATCTGCAGTGCAGACAGGAAGTAATACAGGAATGGGGTCAGCAACATCCCCAGATTTACTCTTGACAGTCACCTATGTCCTGGAAGGAAATCTCAGTCTCTGATCCATCTCACCACCTTGCTGGCTTTGTTAGAAAATGTGTATCTTCTGTGGGGATTCTCCTTAAAACATCTTCCACTGATTTTTCATTCATATAACTTAAAGATAAAGACAGTAATGGTAACTTGCTAGCGCTTCATGAAATTTTTTTATTTGGTGTTATTTTTATTTGGTTGATTTTTTGAGCAAAGCTTTCCACAATTTGTGTAATGAAGGTATTTCTAAGTCTTGTTCTCTGTTGAGTTCTCCCATCTCTTTGTCCCCTTTCAAAACACTGCCATTCCCAGAGAAATCAACAGAGAAGTTGGCTTCAAATCATGATCTGCAGACAGTTTGACCAAATGTTCTATTTATACACTATTAGACAACTCAGTTTTTTCATAATCATTGTTTTTACACATTTCCATATCAATGTATACAAATATGTAGGTAGGATGACCATGTACTTTATCCATACAAAGACACTTTTTGAATGCCAGGGTGCTATTAATAACTCAGTGGGGCAACAGGCATAAACTAGAAGTGTTCTGGGTGAATCACAACACTTACTTACGTATTTCATCCTCTTTTCTCTGAAGATTTGAAAACTCAACTACCATGGGAAAAAATAACATTTCTCTCGTATCCCTGCCAAAATCAACCTCAAAAGGTTGATGAGGCAAAGTTCTCTCCTATTTACTTCTGAGATTTAGAAGAACAGATTTGGTATTTCATCCACAGACTCCAGATATTGTCGGGCAGCACATGGCTGACAGTGCAGATCTCCTAAGCACACACCTAGTAGGTGTTGACTAAGCAAGGACACCATGCAGTGACCTGGCCTTCTTGTTAAATTGGTGAGGGCGTCTGCCTCTTGGACACAGATTCTTCTTTTTATTGCAAGAAGAAAAAATAAAAGAACAAAGCTGATAGCAGTCAGTTGAGTGGCTAAGCCAGCCAAGAAGAGGCTGGCAGAAGATTCCTTTCTGCTCTGGCTTGCTGCCATTTGTTTGCAAAAGGTCACTGGAGAGCATCTCCTCATTCAAATCAATGCAGATGGCTTAACACAAATATTGACAAAATGAAAGAGAACCAAATGGGAAAAAAAAACTTGGGGGATTTTAAGCATAAATAATCAATACTCTGTTAAAGCCTTCCTTTTAAAATTGCATTAAGTGCAAAGAATAAAATGAATCAGGAAGAAATTGTACCAATTATCTTCATTGAGTGCACCTACAGCAAGAAAGAAAGTCTTGTCATAAAAAATATAATTTAAACGTCTTAACAATTCATGCAGGATAGTCTAGTTTAAAGAATGTGATTTTTAGTCCTAAATAAATAATAAGCATAAAGATTCGTTCTTTATTTATATCATTGTTTTATTGCTACAAATTCAAATCAAAGTCCAATGGCATGAGTGATGAAAGGTCATCGATTTATTCTAGCAAAGAATTACCAAAGAAGATGAGTGTAAGGTGTGGGACTTCCCGACAATGTCCTTGGTGAGCCCTCAGGGCATCCTTATTAACTCCTTCTCAAGAGGCTTAAAATGAGACGATTCCCAAGACATGTAAATAATTATCAACCTCTTATCAGCCTTTCTGTGGTTGCAGCACCAGGTACGTGCAGAAAAGGAGCCAGATTCTCCCGGGATCTTTGTCACTGCCTAATTGCTGGATATGTCTGATCTTTGCAAACAACCCTTAAGCAACCTGGGTGCTGTACAAGTGCTGCAGCAGGATAACCCAAGCTGGCCCTGATATTCTTTGGAGTTGATAATCTCACAGGCGGGCTTTTCCTATTTTAGGTCTCAACCGTGCTAAAGTATGGGGGTAAGGAAAGTTTATTAAGCCTCCTCAGCTCCTGCCTCTGCCAAATGGACATAAGGAAGGCTCTGTCAGTGCAGGCCAGGCCTCGCCTTGAAGGAGTGTGGAAGGTGCTTCTCGCACACATCCTCTCACTTACTGTGTGAAGTCACATCTAGGGCTCATTCCCACCTGGCAGTCTTTGTATTGCTCTGTCTCCATCTTCTCAGGACTTGTTCTTCTGGTCATTTGGCTCTCAGCTCAGATGGCCTTTCCTCAGGGTGGCCTTCCTCCACCTCCCCCACCCACCCTCATCCTCACACCTTGGGTTAGTTTCCCCAAAGGCAAACCCCAAGGCAAGGATTCACGTGCAAGTAAAGTAGTAAGAACATATGTCCTGGGGAAACCAGGAGAGGAGGAGGAGCGGAAGAGAAGCGGCAGCAGCCACACAAGAGTAAACCGGTGCAAAGACGCAGCCTCTGGGCGTAAATCAGACCTAAGAGTATGTCTGGGCTCCAGGCAAGGGAGCTGGGCTTCCACGCCCCTCCTCCAGCCAGTCAGTGGGCAAGGCTGGCACAAAGAGGGAGAGGGGGACATAAACCTCAGGCATTACCATTCTCCACACCTGCCTATGAACAGCTCCAGCCCTCCAAAGGCAGGCTCTGAGGAGCCCAGGGTGCAGGCTGCCTGGGGCAGACAGCTCAGAGTCGGGGATGGGCACACATACCCAGCAAAACCTCAACATCCCCTCAACACCAGCCCCATCATTCTCAAATATGTACGCAGCCCTGCTTGCTTTTGTGAGTGCACTTACCACTATCTGAGGCTGTCTCTTTATCAGCTTGGCTATTATCTATCTTCTCAACAAGAATAAAGTTTCCACAAGAGCAAAGATAAATCTGTTTTGCTCACTGCCTATCCCCAGGAGTACAGCCAATACCTGGCACACAGAAGAGTTTTAATAAATATATGTTGAAAAAAATGAATGAACCACAGGATGACACACCACACAGCAGCCTTGGACCCCCAAGAAGGGGCTAACCCTTGGACTGCATCCTGGAAGGCAGAGGGAAAACTATAATAAAGGAGCACACAATCTGGGGCAAGGAAACTCAGCTTTAGGAGCTCAGGCAGGTCAGGTCATCGTGTCTCCTTAGCATCCGTTTTCTCATGTGCACATTAACAGTAAGTGCATGAAGACTTAGCTACAAGGATGTTCAGTACAGCTAATTATTGGAGAGAATCTAAACCTTCAACCCTGGCAGAGTAGTTCTGTCCACCCAGTAGAATACCAGAGATGGCAGAAACAGTGTGGTAAAATACTACCTAGTGATGTGAAATATTTCCAAACTATATTGTTAGATGGGAAAAAAAAAAAAAAGTGGGCTTCAAAGCAGTGTATGTAGTACAACCTGATTTTAATGGATTTTATGTGTGTATTTATATCTGGACACATAAAATAGATGGAAGGATATACATTAACACGTATATAGTAGTTATCTCTGGGTGAGGAGATTAGGTGTTATTTTTACTTCTACCTTTCCATGTTTTCTAAACTCTTTACAAAAAAATGTAAAAAGGGAATCAGTTCTTTTAAAAATTACTTTTTTATGAGGCCAAAATAATCTCCAAGGACTAATTTCAGCATTGTTACTCTGTGAGGACAGTTTGTCATGTGGTGAAAAGTGAATGAGACGGGTTCTGATTCAAACTCTGTCTCTCCCTCACTAGGCCGTGGGGAGGAGGCTGAAGGGGAAGGTAGATGATGGTGAATGAACTTGGAAACATTAACCTCCCTGGGCTCAGCCTCTTCATCTGTAAACAAGCAGGTGTACCAGATGGCTCCAAGAACCCCTCCAGAACATGAAGACACACACTTCACAGGAGAGTAAGCAGCATGTAGTGTGCATATTATATGTCACACATCAGAAGGAAGCCCCTACCAAAAGGCACCCTGCAATTGACATCCCTGCATAGAGAAATCACCAGCTCTCTGGAGTCGAGGTACAGCCATCCAAGCTGACTTGGTTATACCAAGTGCATGGCAAGAACTTGGCCAGAGGGCTGTACAAGATCAGACATTCTAAGCACTTGGCACCTGCTCATATGCAGCAGTGATTGTCCTCCCCTGATGAAGCCAGGTCCTCCCGAAGGCCCCTCATTACCAAGCAATCAATGCAGAGTCTTTTTCTCTTACCTGATGCCAGCTGTGATACTGACTAAGAGGCTGGGTATAGAAAGTTTGAGGCTGGCGTTAATCACCCTTTATTCTTCTCTGACTTCTGGACTGAGTAAGAAAATTCACAGTGATGGAGAATCAACCTGTCAGCTTCATTACCAAGAAAGTAATAAAGAATGGGGCTTAGATCTGCAGCCAAGTGGGCTTTAGATATGCCTCCCTGTGTGGAGCTCAGCCCCGAACACAGAGACACGGCCTCCCAGGTGAGCACACAACAGCAAGGGTCTCCCAGGGTGCTGCAGAACAGAGAAAAAGAGAAGGAAACCTCCAACTCAAAGTCACTCCCCAGCCTCTCAAATCTGATCAGCCTTCCTCAGGAAGCAGTGACAGAAAAGACAGAAGTTACTTTCCCATGATTTTTCCCTCTTGGAGTCAGATGTTCCTTTTCAAAACAGAATGTGAACTCCCTAAAGATGTCTCTATTTCATTCACTGGTGAATCCTAAGTCCCTAAATCTCAATAGATATGCAGCCAGGAATGAATGAATAGAAATAAGAAAACAAGGGAATATGGTTTTCCCTGACAGTAAGGGGTTCTTTGAATTTTTTTTATAGCTTAATTTTTTTTAATTTATTTATTTTTATTGTTAAATCATGGCTATGTACATTATGCAATCAAGGGGTACAATCTGAAATATTCTCATCAAACTGTTCAACGTAGCCTTCATGGCATTTTCTTAGTTATTGTATGTAGACATTTGTATTCTGCATTTAGTGAGTTTTGCCTGTGCCCATTCTAAGATGCACCGTAGATGTGGTCCCACCCATTACCCTCCCTTCACTCTAACCTCCCCCCTCCCTTCCCTTTCCTTGGCCCTTTCCCCATAGTCTTGTGCTATAGTTGGGTTATAGCCTTCATGTGAAAGCTATAATTTAGCTTCATAGTAGAGCTGAGTACATTGGATACTTTTTCTTCCATTCCTGAG
>CAUYPK010073644.1:0-17427 GCA_963574355.1 Loris lydekkerianus
TTTACAGAACTCCTGGGGGTGAGGCCTCCAGACCTCAGAGTGAGAGTGGAGAGGAGTGCTGGGAGCTCAGAATTGCAAGTAGAGAACATAGACAGTTTTATACAGTTTTATGACTGGCAGGAGAACACCGTGGCACCCTAGTAGGGTAGGTAGGTCCAGTTTTTAGAGGGTCTTTCCTGTGGAGTGTAGTGGGAGGACCTTTGAACTCTGCTCATTTGTTTGTGGGGCACTCCAAGCTATTCTCATGGGGGAGGGGACTCCCATCTACGTGGTGATGAATTTTGTACCTTTTGTTTGTATCCTTGGGGTCGCAGCTCACCTCAGTGGGGTTGATGTGTGTTCAACAACCTTCTCTCTTGGTGCAGCTCTAATCCACCAGGTTACTTGCTAAATTTCTGTCCTTTAACTCTCCTTCTGGAGGGGAGCCTTTGTGGAAAGCTGGCTTCAATGAGCCATCTTGTCTCCACCCCCATTTCTCTGCTTTTCATGTAAATTTACTAACCCGTAACCGATAAAAGAGAGTGGCCTGGATATGTTAGCAGCAGTGTTATTGGTCACATTATCAGAGAGATTTTATTATCGGTTCTATTAACGCTAACTTTCGGTCCACCAAGATGCATTGAACTCACTCTTACAACCTCCTTTAACTGGGCCCTAAACCAACCCTGTACTACAGCCAAGGTGCATAGCTGCACCAATCCAAAAAAGGGAAGAATACGGGGTACTGTGCCTCTGAACTACCAAATGTCAAATTTTCAGGCAATGAAATAACAGTTGGAGATGATGGAATGATATTCTTAAAGCACCGAAAGAAAATAAGTAATAAGAAATAGATATTTTCTAAGAATAAAAGTGAAATGAAAATATATTCAGTGAAAAATTATTGATATAATTTGTCACTAATGTAGCTGTAGTAACTAATCAATTAATAATTAAAATGTTAAAGAAATTCAAATCAGTATTTATAAATAATAATGTATTTTGTGTTTTAATTATATAAAGTATGAAAAATATAAAGTAATAACATAAAATGAGGTGGAAGCAAAAATGGAGTTAACTTCTTCTGAGGATGTTGTATTTTCTGGGAAGAATTAAAAACATGGACTTACTAGATTGTGGCTTGTGGTCAAATGAATACTTAGAAGAAAATTTATGGCCTTAAAGTGCTTATATTTGAGAAGAAGGAAGTTTTAGTCTTCTATCATAAGAAACTAGAAAAGTAAATTAAACCCAAAGCAACCAGAAGAAGAAAACAATAGTGATCAGAAATTAGTAAAACAGGAAATGGAAATTATACAGAATAATCAATAAAACTAATGCTAGTTCTTTGAAAAAAAAAAAATACTAGAATTGAAAAGTATCTTCAGACATTGTTTGAAGCGAAAAGAAAACAAGGAAAGATACAAATTACCAATAGTGACCAAGAAATCATTAGAAAGCTGGAATAGCCCGAAGTTTGACCAGTCCTTTACAAACAATTTCAGAAAGTAGTGGAGAGGTAACGCTTCTTGACTCTCTTTGTAAGGCCACTGTCACCCTCATTCCAAAATAACAGACAAAATTATCATAAGATAAGAAAGACAATGTAGCCCAAAATATTAACAAATCAAATTCCATAATATGTAAAAGAAAATAAATCATAACCAAATGGAGCTTATCCCAGGAATTTCAAGTTGCATTAACATGTGAAAATCAGTCATCTGAATTAATGTTAATAAGATAAAGGATAAAAACTTTATGATCATTTCATCAGATATAGAAAAAGCATTTGACAGAATTCAACAACATTTCATAACAAAAAGATGTATCTATCTGGCTAGAAATAGAAGTGAACTTACTCAGTTAAGGTTGTGTATAAAATCCTACACTCTTACTCACAGGGTTGCTGCTTCCTTCCTAACTTTGAAACGAAGCAAGGATGCTATTCTCTACTTTCTACTCTATGAATAGAAAGTCCAGAAAAGTTAAAAGTGACTCAAACTAATAAATGAATTTAGTAAAGTAGCAGTATACAAGTTACTATACAAAAATTAACTGTATTTCTAAATATTAGTAAAAAAATTAGAAAGTGATAAGTTCTCCATAATGGCATAAATGAATATGGTCATGTAATATAATGACAGGGATGCATTCTAAGAAATGCATCATAGGTGGTTTTCTTGATGTGCTTAGACAAACATAGGTGTTATAGCTTACTACACATCTAGGCTATAGGGTGTAGCCTGTTACTTCTGGAGTGCCAGTCTGTACAACATATTACTGTTTTGAATACTGTAGGTGATTATAACACAATGGTGTATTTGTCTATCTAAGTATAGAAAAAGTATAGTAAATATGATACTAAAATCTTATGGGACCATCATATACATATATTATATAAATTCATTATGTAATTTGATGTAAGAATTTTGCACAGAAAATTACGGACATCACCTTGTGAAATTAAAATTACAGACATCATCTTGTGAAATTAAAAGAACTAAATAGATGGAAAGGTATACCATTGATTAGAAGACTTAATTTACTAAGATGGCAGTTTCCTCAAAATTTGAGCTATAGATTTAATACAATTCCAGTAAAAATGCTAACAGACTTTAAGAACTAGGTTAGCTGATTTAAAAATTTATATGAAAAAATTTGTCCTTGATCTGATAGCACACATTTCAAAAAATAAAAGCTTGATACAGGTGATGCTATGCCTATTTTTTTTTTTTTTTTTTTTTGAAGAAAGTTTCAAGATTGGAAACCAAAGTTTTGTCTTGGAAAACCTTTTCTTGAAATTTCTGTTGGACTGCATAAAAATCCTGAAAATGTCAATAATGGACTTTTAGGGGATAAACAAAACATTTATAAAAAACTATAGCATACCTTTGGGAGTCAGTATACTTAATAAGTAGAATACGTACAGATAAAAGATTTAACTGTATATTCACATGATTTTAACTGGAGTTTTCAATAATTTTTCCCACTTTTTTTCCCCCTTTAACCTATCTCCAAATAAATACTATCTAAAGGCCTGCAATGAAATGCTTTTAGGATTATTTTTACATTGACATGTTGGAGGTAAGGGAGAGAGAATGAGAATGTGTGTGTGTGTGTGTGTGTGTGTGTTTATCCTGGAGTAGACTATATTTGTGTTGATTCATACTTTGCAAAAGAAACTATTCGAATCATTTGCCATCATCCATTAATGGAACATCTTACTCATTTTTATAGGGAAGAGTGGACAGAAGCTATCCAGGCTGTAGCAGACAGACTGCAGAGACAAGAAGAGGAGAGAATGAATTGTAGTCCAACCTCACAAATTGACAACATAGGGGAGGAAGAGATGGACGCGTCCACAACCCATCATAAAAGAAAGGTAGAAAATAACACCTATCCCCCTGCTTAGCACAGCATTTATTTGTCTGGAAGAAGTTTACTAAAACTGCCATTCAGAGAAAGACATCAGCCAGTTTTTCTGATGATATGTAAATATATTGGTGGCTTTTATCCATGTGAGTTTGAAATACCTGTTGTAGTTTAAAACCAAATAGTTAATGTCACTTCATTTCAGTGGTTCAGCGCTGTAGCACTGAATGCTAATAGGGCTCATGAGGGAGTTGTGACTGATGTGTCATTGTATTATTTAATAATTTGAAATTTTCTCTCATTTTTAATACTATTTTAGAAAGTTGGAAATAAAATGTTTTTCCCATTGATTTTGTCAGTGTCCATTTGGTATTCTGTGTTCTTCAGAAAGCAGAAGCAGAAATGGCTCTGCCATTCTTCCTGGTCAGTGCCCTCAGCTCACTAAAGTCAGTAAGAAAGTGAACAATCTTGGCAATAATGCCTTTTATTTTAATGGCTGCTCCTCAGCCAATGAAGGAAACATGCAAACATTCTCAGTGCTGCTCTGGAATAATAAGTACTAATTTCTATTTTTTGTGGGAATTAGACATTATGTTTTCCACTGCTATAGGAAATTGAAAAGCAACTTCTTTATGTAAAAAGTGATATTTTAAGATTAATCTAAAGGTAATGTTGTTGAAAAGAGATATATGTGCTATTTATTGTTTCAGAATACATTTGGTCTAATAGATTGTAAGTTAACCTTCCAGTAGGAAAACACCACTTTCCAGAGTATTATGAAACTTGGTGAGCACAGTGCTCAAGAACTCTTTGGAATGAGGCTGCCTGTGTTCAGATCTTCCCTTTTCCACATATTAAACATGTGAACTTGGTGAAGTTTACACAGACACAGCTTAGAGTACATTATCCTTTCCTTATGTGAAGTTGGTGTTCTGATAATAGTGTTTGATTTGTGTCAAATATCTGAAAACCCTTTCTGTCTTCATTGACTTGTTCTCCATTTGTTGCTTAAACTGAATCCCACCCCCCCCTTTTTTTTAAATGACAGTTTAACCTGCCTTCTTCCTCACTCATTGCAAGAGAAACAATATACCTTTACCCACTCACTCAGAGATAAGAAAGCTCCTTTTTCATTTGTGTAAATTACTTCATTTAAAATGAAATGCAATCAAGAAGAACAACATTTAAGACATTGAACCCCAAATAAATTAAAAATATTTTATCGGTTTTTCATTTAGTTTTGGTAAAGAATTCTAAGAGAATTTAGAATGATTTTTATGTTTAATTATCTTTATGTGGACAAAGTTGGACATTACCTAACATCAATAGCCATTATCTGTCGAGCATTAATGTGTGTACTTGACATACATTCTCTCACCTTGAACCTCATACCATCAGTTATCCCCCTTTTGAAGATTAGGGGACTAAAGGATGGAAGGATTATGAAATTTTGCCCACAATTATACACATGATGGGAGCTAGGCCTTAA
This sequence comes from Loris lydekkerianus, assembly GCA_963574355.1. Lineage (NCBI taxonomy): Eukaryota > Metazoa > Chordata > Mammalia > Primates > Lorisidae > Loris > Loris lydekkerianus. Next base: position 4,841 of record CAUYPK010073644.1, read on the forward strand.
GCTCAGGCCATGGGGCTCCAAAATCATCACTTTCTAGCACTATTTTATATTATTAAAATCCTACCGATTTTTCCAAGTGTGCTTTATTCTAAAATTAAATTAATATCTAAGCATATAAGTACTACAGTTTGTCATACTCTTTTGAGAAACAGGGTATAATGTTAAGAGAGAACACCTGCATAATTTTGTTTCTAATATAACTTGGTTATGAGGATAACAATTGTAGAGATTATAGAGGCTCAACATACATGAGCTAAGAAAAGAAATAAATGCAATAAGAAATAAGTTGTACAATGTACAATTAAAAGATTATATATTTGAGAGCCTAGAGTCATCACTGAAATAATTAAAAATAGTTATAGGGTGTTGCAGAAATGAGTGCAGAAAAAAACATTTATACCACTCTTCATAATGGTTCTAAAGACTTCATTAAAAGTGGTAAAATATTACTGTTACTTTTGTAAGATAAATGATTCTAGAATTGTATCCTTTATATATGTCTGTTACAAAAAGAATTTTAGAAGCTTGGATTATTTATTTATTTATTTTGCTGTTTTTGGCCAGGGCCACGTTTGAACCTGCCACCTCCAGTATATGGGGCCAGTGCCCTACTCCTTTGAGCCACAGGTGCTGCCCTGGATTTTTTTTTTTTTTTTTTTTTGTGAGACAGAGTTTTATTATGTTGTTCTCAGTAGAGTCCAGCTCACAGCAACCTCAAACTCTTGGGCTTAAGCGATTCTCTTGCCTCAACCTCCCAAGTAGCTGGGACTACAGGCACCCGCCACACGCCCGGCTAACTTCTGTATTCTTTTTTGAGAAGTTCTTTGTATTCCTCATCAACTATATTCATTTTAAAATCTAATTTGTGGGCTAGGCAATGTCTTTTCTTATATTATTAATGTGTGTTATGTATACACATGCACCTCTTAACCTACGACAGCCACATTAACATGTAAACATAAACAATGTAACTACATATAACATTTCCCTGATAAATTCCTGGGATTGGGTTTTGGAAGATTAATTTTTCTGGAGAGATTCATGCCCCCATTTTTATTGAAAACTTACTGTATCATTTCCCTTAACATCATCCAAAAGAAAACATTTTGTGATAGCTTACATTTCATTCATGAAGACTAGACTCTGAACATGAGCATTTGGTATCAAAGATACGATTTTAATTTTCTGAAGTTTTGTCAAAATAGCTATGAAATCTGTTTCTGATTTTATCACATAGAATGCTTTTTAAGTAAATTAATTTCCATGCAAATTCCTGGTTATTTTTTTTTAAGGTTGACAGTCAAACTGACAGGAGCTGTGAAATTCAGAGTTAAGGCTGTCATACTTTTGTAAAAACCTCATTGTCCCTAAGAATTACAGCTCTTAAGGAATATAGTAATATTTTATAATTACATATTGCTTTTTGTATGTAAATATCATAAGCAATTTATAAACCATTTTCTAATTTTTATCCCCAAAAATTCAGTTTTATTTTCTGTGAAATTTAGTGATAGGGTAAACAGCAAATACAATTTTCTATGCTTTTAGATGAAAATTGAGGTAGATACTGCTCAAATGAAGCTTTGAGCAGTAACATGACATTCCGGCCTGGTTATAAGAATAGTGTCTCTCAGTTACTAATTGCCATGGAACAAATGATCCCAAATTTAATGTGAAAACAACAGTGGTGTTCTCATGAGTTTGTAGTTTGGACCATTCTGATGCGCCCTTAGGCATATTTGAAATGTTGTGTGGGTTGTTTTTGATTATTTAGGGGTAGCAACACTACTAAATCGTTGAAAACTTGAGTCCTTGAGAATAAAATGGTTTTTCTCCCTTTGCCATTTCAGTGACTGATAATTTGATTGTCTGAGGACTTCTAGGTTCAAAATCATTTTCTCCAGTATCTGACAACTAATAAAATTATTTTCAGCGTCTGTGATCACTGCTGAGACAGCCACACAGTCTTACTCTTCTTCATTTAAGATGCTTAGAAAGTTGTAAGGTTTGTCTTTTAATGAATATTGAGAACATACATATATGCTATCAAATAAATTCTCTCAAATCATATTATATGTTTTAATTTATATTTTTCAGACAATGAATGATTTTGACTATTTGAAACTACTAGGTAAAGGCACTTTTGGAAAAGTTATTTTGGTTCGAGAGAAGGCAAGCGGAAAATACTATGCTATGAAGATTCTAAAGAAAGAAGTCATTATTGCAAAGGTAGCTTGATCACTAGAATTGATTACAGATCTTATTTGCTGCGCGCATGTGTGTATGCATTCACATGTAACTTTCATTAAACAACCAAAGTGTGATTATAGACTGTTACAGTGATTTGTGTATTAATATTTACTTATAATGTTGACACTTTTCAGACGTTTATATTAGCTCTTGAGGAAGTAAGAGGTATTCATTGTGTATTTGTGTGTTTGGGACAATGTTTATACTTTATATTTGTAACCTCTATCAGTTGTAATCCTAAAGTTGCTTTTTAATATTTTCTCCTAGTGTTCTGAATTTCTTATTAAAATAGAGAATTGATTAGAACAGTGTAGAGGATTTTGTACTTTTAAATTGTAAATATTATGTAACATTGGATGGAAAGCATCCTAATCTGAAAATGCTGGAATGGTACAACTAAAAGAAATGATAAACCTTGAAATTCTTTCTGGAGGTCTTAGCGCCTACCCACATACCTTTATTCAGTTTAGATGTTTACAAATTATTATCATATTAACGATGCCAGTTGTCACTCAGAGTTCTGAACTGAATCTCAAGTCCCTCAGTAGCCAAATTTGATATACTTTATACTTGGTCTATGCTTTATGTCTTACTTAATTCAGCAAATTACATATAATATTATTATATTGTATAGACTACTTTAACTTTGAGCTATTTGCTACTGTAGTTTCCTCATCTGAAGTGTATTGGTCCATATACTTTGTAAAATTATGTTCCTCTATCTTTGTGCATTTGTTTTAATCTCAACTCTTTCACAAGTTAGTGCCTCTGATTGAGAGTCAGATGTGTACAAGCCTAAGTCCACAGCCCACTGAATAACTTTTTGCAACTGGAATTTTGGGAGTACTGCTCTCTTGGAAGCATTTGGAAATGTTTGGGCTTGATAATCTGCTTATCACAATGACTTGGGGAGGGACACTGTTGACAGTTACCAGGTAGAAAGCTAACATGCTGACTATCTTGCAGTGTGTTGCCGTCACAGCCTTAGTTTTTTCATTTATTTTACAGGACTATTTTGAAGAATAGGATATATGAAATATTTAGCTGGCACTTATTAACTAAACTGATATTTTCAGGGAAGTAGTACAGTATAGTTGGCTCTTGTCCTGCCTTTTGCTGACAACATCATTTTATATTTAGAAAACTCCAAAGATTCCACCGATGACTCCTGGAATTGATAAAAAAAATTCAGCAACGTCTCCTGTTAAAAAACTCATTTACATAAATCAGTAGGATTACTATACACCAATACCTATAAAGCTTTTATTAAAAAGAAAGTATCAATAACATTCAAAAAAGCTACAAAAAAAAAAAAAAAAAGAAAGAAAAGAAATACCTAGGAATATACTTAACCAAGGAAATGAACAATCTTTACAAAAAGAACTACAAAATACTAAGGAAAGAAATCAATGGTACAAATAGAAGAACATGCTCACAGATCAGTAGAATCGACATTGTTAAAATGTCCATATGACTCAAAATGATCTAGAAATTGAATGCAATCCCTATCAAAGTACCAACATCATGTTTCCATCATGTTTCATAGTTCTAGAAGAATTATTCTGTGCTTAGTTTGGAACCAGAAAAGAGCCTGAATAGCCAAAGCAATCTTAAACAAAAGAACAAATCTGGAGGCATCACATTACCAGACTTCAAACTATTGCAAGGATATGTAGTAACCAAATCAGCATGGTATTGGCACAAAATATCATAGAGACATGGGTCAGTGGAACAGACCTGAAAACCCACCCAGATATAAAACCACCCATTTACCATCAACTGATCTTTGACAAAGCAGGTAACAGTATACATTGGGAAAAAGAATCCCTATTCAATAAATGGTTCTGGAAAATTGGAAAGGCACATGAGAAGAATGATGAAACATGACCCTGTCTCCTGCCACATTCCAAAATTAATTGAAGATGGATAAAAGACTTAAATGTAAGGCACAAAACCATAAGAATTCTAGAAGAAAGTGTTGGAAAAACTCTTCTAGATATTGGCCTAGGCAAAGAATTTATGAAGAAGACCCCAATAGCAGTCCCAGCAACAACAGAAATAAACGGGACTTGATTAAAAAGCTTCTGCACAGCAAAGAACACAATGAAAAGAGCAAATAGCCTACAAAATGGGAGAAAATATTCACAAGCTATATATCTAATAAAGGGCTAATAATAAGAATCTGCAAAAAACTCAAGCAAATCAACAAGAAAAAATCAAATAACTTCATTAACAAGTGGGCAAATACACTAACAGAAGCTTTTCAAAAGAAGATAAATGGCTAATAAACATGAAAAAATGCTTAATATTGCTAATCAGGGAAATACAAATTAGAACCACAATGAGATACCACCTTACACTTGTTAGAATGATTTTTACTAAAAAGTCCAGAAACAATTGGTGCTAGTGGGAATGCAGAGAGAAAGGCACACTTACGAGTGTGTAAGTGGTGGGACTGCAAATTAGTATAACCTCTCTGGAAAACAGCATGGAGAAAGGTAAAAGTAGGCTTGCCTATCTTTGATCAGCAATCCCAGTACTGAGTATTTATCCACAAGAAATAATTTCATAAAAAATACAGCTGTACTTGAATGTTTATTGGAGCTCAGTTCACAATTGCAAAAATAACTAACCCCATTAGTTAATAGGTCCCTGACCAGAGCCTATCAGTTCACAAGTGGATTAACGAAAGGTGGTGTATATATATATTTACATGCACACTATGGAAAACTACTCAACCATGAAAAGACTTTATGCCTTTTGCAATGATTGGGCAGAACTGGAGACTGTTATCCTAAGTGAAGTGTCTAAAGAATGGAAAAACAAACGCCATATGTACTCACAAATTGGAGCTAACCAATAAGCACACATGCATAGAGGTGAAAGAAACTCAAGGGAAACCAAGAAGGGGGAAATAGAGAGAGGAGGAGATGGGTGAAAACCTACCTAACGGATACAGTGAACACTATCTGTGTAACTCTCATAGCCCTAACTCAAGCATTACAAAAGCTATCCATGTTGCCAAAAACATTTGTACCCTCATGATACTTTGATATTAAGAAAAATCTAAATAAATTATTCAACTCTTTATGTCTTTATTTTCTCATCTGTAGAATGAGTCTAATAATAATATCTACCTCACAGGGTTAAATGAATAAATAAATGTAATATTTGACATCATTATTAAATAAATTTAATAAATTACATATCGAATAACATTACATTAAAATTGACATAGTATTAAATGGAAATTATTCTTATTATAAATATTTGCTGATATTATTATTGCCATCCATTGTGTATCAAGCATCAATAAATATACCAGTTATATCCTGTTTTTCCTTTTATATGCTAGTCTCACTTGGACCTCATTATTTAATTTCTATTTATCAGACTTTAGAAGATTTTTATTGGACACTGTTTTTATCTCTCTAATTATTATACAGAATTTGGTATATTTCACAAATGATGGAAAACTTATTGATGTAGTTCCTTGCTGCTTTTTCTTGGCATATCATTTGTCAATTTTTTGAAAGATAATATGCTTGTTGAGAAAGACTTTGATAATGAAAGAAAAAAACCTTAAATTAAAAAAAGAAAAAGTTAGCTTATAGCAAAATGCTTAACACCGTGAAGTTTGGGAATTTGACAAGACCCGGGGTTTTTGTATCCTGATAATTAGGGAGTAAATGATGTTCATTGATCTTTTTTTGGTGGCATTAACTGATTACTGGATTGAAGTGGTGTCAATGAGTTTCTCCATTGTAATAAAGGCACTATTTTTCCCTTTGTAATTGATAAATATCTCAGAGGAAATAATCTTAGACTGAATGAATATCCTGTTTCTTCTTAAACTTTCATCTAATTTTAATATCCATCGGTTGATTTTGTTTACAGTAATTATTACTATTGTTCTAATGGTGATTTTATGTTTCATTCTGAATACATTTATTCTTAATCAGTGCAGCTAAAAGTTGTCAGTTTGTTAATCTTTTCAAAGAACCATGTTCTGATTTTCTGTTTTCTCCATTCTTTAAATCTTTGATTTAATCTTTACTTTTTCCTTACTTTTTTGCTTTGGGTTTAGTTTTTTCCCAACTTCCTTAAAGTATAAAGTTAGGTGATTGTGTTGAGATCTTATTTATTTATTTATTTAGAGACAGAGTCTCACTCTGTCACCCTGGATAGAGTGCTATGGCATCACAGTTCACAGCAACCTCAAACTCTCGGGCTCAAGGGATCCTTCTGCCTCAGCCTCCCAAGTACCTGGGTCCACAGGTGCCCGCCACAAAATGCTTGGCTAGTTTTTCTATTTTAAGTAGAGATGGGGTCTCACTCTTGCTCAGGCTATTGTGTTGTTTGAATCTTCTGTTTCCTTATGTCTGGTTATTCCATCTATTGTTGAGAGTGTGTGGGCTATTGAAATCTTCATTTATTATAGAATGGTCTATTTCTTCCTTCAGTTTTGTCAATTTTTACTTTATATATTTTGATGGTCCTTTAGTAGGTATATAAATGTATTTAGTCATTGAATCTTCTTGTGTTGGGTCTTTTTATCAGTAATGTGTTTGTCTCTTGCATTTAAATGTCTTTTTCCATTTAAATTTTTTATTTGGGTGGGGGGAGACAGAGTCTCATATTTTGCCCTTGGTAGAGTGCCATGGTGTCATAGTTCATGGCAACCTCAAACTCTTGGGCTCAAGCAATCTTCTTGCCTCAGCCTCGAGTAGGTGAGACTATAGGCACCTGCCACAACACTGAGCTATTTTTAGAGCTGAGGTCTCACTCTTGCTCAGGCTGGTCTCGAACTCATAAGCTCAAGCCATCCACCCGCCTCGGCCTCCCAGAGTGCTAGGATTACAGGCATGAGCCCCTGCACCCAGCGTGAGGTCTTTTTTTGTCTGATATTAGTATAGCTACCTCTGCTTTCTTTGTATTACTCCAGTAGTTCTCCTTCCATCTGCTTTTTTGCTTTCTGAGTTAAATTACAGTCAGCCATGGTCCATAAATAGATGAATAAAGTAAAATAAGATATTTTGACAGAGAGATACCATTTTCACAGAAATTTTATTATCGTATATTATTCTTATTCTATTTTATTATTAGTTATTGCTGTTATTCTCATTTTAAATATATTTATAATGAATATGTCTAATCATACTTCATTATAGGCATATCTGTATAGGAAAACATATATAGTGTATACAGTCAGCTCTTGGTAACTGTGGGTGCTTCATCCACAGATACAACCAACCAAGGACTGAAAATATTGAAAAATAATGCAACAATAAAACTAATACAAATAAAACCAATATAACAACTATTTATGTAGCATCTACATTGCATTAGGTCTTAAAAATATTCTGGAGGTGATTCAAATTACCCGGGAGGATGTGTGTAGGTTATATGCAAATACGATTCCATTTTATACAAGGGTTCAGGCATCTGTGGATTTTGGTAACCACAGGAGGTCTTGAAACCAATCCTTTACAGATAGCAGGGGATCACTATAGCTGCTATAGGGTTTGGTACCATCTGTGGCTTCAGGCATCTAATTGGGGGTGTTGAAAAATAACCTCTATTGATAAGGGAGACACTATATTTGCAAGGAATATCTTTTTTCCCCTTTTATGTTTAACCTTTGTGTGTTTGGACCTTAAGCAAATTTCTTATGGGTAGCATTGTGTTAATTCTTCCAATTTCTGTCTTTTAATTGGAGCGTTTAATCCATTTACATGTAAAGAAATTCTTGATAAAGAGGGGCTTATGCCATTTGGTATTCATCTTCTATGCTTCATAGCATTTTTTGTCCCTTATTACCTGCAATTTTACTGTTGTCTTTTGGGTTTAGTTGTTTTTTGAGTGGAACATTTTAATTATCTTGTTGTTTTCTATAACTGTTGTCTTTGTGGATAACAGAAAGTATTAAATATTCTCAAGTTGTAATATGTAATATGAGTTTATACCACCTTGACTTTAACAGCACACACAAACTGCTTCTCTGGAGCTCTGTCCTCACCTCTTTTCAGTTGGTGTCTTAAAATGACATCTTTATGTCTTATGTGTCTAAAAACATAAGAGTGTTATACTGTTATAGAGCATTAATCTCTTAGAATATGTAGAAAACAAAAAGTGGCATTATAACCCAAACTTAGCATAATACTACCTTTTATATAATTATTTGGGTATATGCCTTTACAGGGATCTTTCTCTTCCTATTGCTTCAAGATGTTATCTAATATAACTTTATGAACTTGTAGAGACTCTATTATTTCTTTCAGGGCAGTTTTAGTGCTAATGAACTCTTTAGCTTCTGTTTATCTGATAGTGTCTTAATTTGTTCCTTATTTTTGAAGCACAGTTTGCTGCATATAGGATTCCTAGATGATTGTTTTTTGTTTCAGCACTTTGAATATGCCAACCTATTTCCCTCTGGCCACCAAAGATTCTAATGAGAAATTACATCTGATCCCTTCATGTGATGAATTGCTTCTCTATTGCTGGTTACAGCAGCTGGGTCAGTCCAATCCTACTCATATCTCCAGCCAGTTACTGAGTGTAGTGTTTATATCATCAGCCTTTATACATACTGCTGTTACTGATAGTCTGTTTTGGAAAGATGAGGATCTCAGTGGGGGTTGGCACCCTCTTTTACTGGACATCTCTGGAAGTCAGAGTGGAGTACTCAAATGGACCATTCACTGCCCCACCTCATGCTCTTAAAAAATGAAGTGCACTCGCAAATGTTTCCTAATCCATGTAGGGGAATCTATGATTAGTTTTCTCACTCAGAAAGGAAAGCTTTGCTCAACATATTAACTTCATTTACCATTCAAAAATGTGAACAGTCTCATAGCAAGAGACTGAACAAGGTGGCTCACACCTGTAAACCTAGCATTCTGTGAGGCTGAGGTGGGTGGATCGCTTGAGCTCACGAATTTGAGACAGCCTGAGCAAGAGTAAGATTCCATATCTACTGAAATTAGAAAAACTAACTGGGTGTTGTGGTAGATGCTTGGGAGGCTGAGGCAAGAAGATCAATTAAGCCCAGGAATTTGAGGTTGTAGCGGGGCACGCTACACAGAGTGACGGTTGTGAGACTCTTAAAAAAAAAAAAAAAAAAAAAAAAGGTGAACAGGCTACCGAGGATCGCCAAATAGTGAGAAAAATCTAAAGAGCATAAAAGGGAAATACCAGAAGGAACAAAAGAGGAGTTGATCCTGGTGAAAACAGAGAACAGAAATTAAGTGAATCTCCAGCTACAGAACTATGTACAAAGATAAAGATACTGCATGTATAAAACAAATCAACTGAAAAAAAGTAGAGCACACGAAAGAGAAATTTTAAATTGAATGAACAGTGACTAAAAAATTAACAGAAAGATTCAAAATAAATTTTGGGGACTATCTTAGAATCAATAACCAAAAATAAAGAGATGGAAAAGATTGAGAGGATACTTACGACATGAAAGCTCAGTCCGAGGAAACCAACATTTATGAGAATGTATAGGATTAACAAAAGGATTAGAAGAACTAATCAAAGAAATAAAATTCGTTAGACCAGAAGGCCTTCAGACTACAGGGTCAATTGAGTACTAAAAACGGACCCTGCACATTCTTCTACACATCTGCTGAAAATTCCTGAACATTAAGGCAAAAAAGATCATCTTAAAAGCTTTCAGACAGCAAGAAACAGATTGCCTCCCGAGAGAGGAATGACAACCCAACTGTGTGACACTTATTTTTAGCAAAACTTAGAAAGTAATTCAAGAAAGAGTCAGTGATAGGACACACGAATAGAACTAAAACTCAGTGCCCTGAAAAGAAATCCCAGGCTGACAGATAAGTAAGTAAATAGACAGGTCATATTAGATGATTTCATTTAAGATGACAAATAGTAGAATAGAGGAGGAAGGAAAAATGACATTTAGGAATTTGAAGAAAACAGGGCAGTGCCTGTGGCTCAGTGAGTAGGGCACTGGCCCCAAACACCGACGGTGGCAGGCTTGAACCTGGCCCCTGTCAAACTGCAACAACCAAAAAAGAAAAAAAATGCTTTAAGAAAGACCTGATCCATCTAGGAAGCAATGTGAAATATGGAATGATTATGAGCAATGAATAGAGTGCAGGCGACCTTCATTGTGCTTTGCAGACAGGACTTTTTTTTTAGGAATTGACAGCCTGGAGTGGTGCTGCATAGAGCAGATTCATCCGTGCCATTTTTCCGATATCATATGCTCAGTTTGTGTCTCATGTCAAATTTTGGTATTTCTCACCATCTTTTAGCCCTTCTCATTCTTTTTGATTGATCTGTGATCTTTGAGAGTCACCTTTGATGTTGCTGTTGCAGCTGTTTTGGAGCACCACTGATAGCTCCCATATGAGAAGGAGAATGCTATCCTAAATACTGTGTGCATTCTGATTGATTCACTAGCCATCCCAGGCCTCTCTATTTACTGACTTACAACAGTATTAATAACCCTACAGTTTGGCCTCTAAATGTTCACACGGAGGGAAGGGTTGCCTGTGTCTCACTTTAAATAAAGCTAGGAAAGATTAAACTCTTTGAGGAAGGCATACCCAAAACTGAGTGAAGCTAAAAGTGTGTGAAGCTAAATGTTTGTGCCAAACTTAGCCAGATTGTGAGTGCAAAGGAGAATTTCTTGAAGGAAATGAAAAATGCTACTCCATTGAACACGATAAGAAAGATAAGATAGTGAAATACCCTTTTTGCTGATAATGGAGAAGGTTTAAGTGGTCTGAATAGAAGATCATACCAGCCACAGCATTCCCATATGCCAGAGCCTAACTGAGAGCAAGGCTCTAAATCTCTTCAGTTCTGTAAAGGCAGGGAGATGTGAGGAAGCTGCAGAATAGTTGGAAGCCAACAAAGGTTGGTTCACAAGGTTCAAAGAAAGCACCTGTCTGCAAACCAAGAAGTGCAAGGTGAAGCAGCAAGGGCTGCTGTAGAAGCTGTTGCAAGTTATCCAAAACATTCAACTCAGATATTCAACTCAGACGGGGGCTACACTAAATAGATTTTGCTTGTAGATGAAACAGTTTTATGTCAGAAGAAGATACCGTCTAGGAGTTTTCATAGCTAGAGAGAAGTCAGTGCCTAGCTTTGGAGCTTCAAAGGATAGGCCAACTCTTTTATAGTAGTTAATGCAGCTGGTAACTTTAAGCTGGAAGCCTGTGCTCATTTACCATTCTGGAAATCTAAGGCTGTTAGGAATGATACAAATTCTACTCTGCCTATGTTCTAGAAATTGAAGAATAAAGCCAAGATGACAGCTCATCTGTTCACAGTATGGTTTACTGAATATTTTAAGGCCGCTGCAGAGATCTACTGCTCAAGAAACCAATTCCTTTAAAAATATGACTGCTCAGTACAATGTACTTGGTCGCCTGAGAGCTCTGTCAGAGGTGTACAAGGAGAGAGATGTTGTTTCATGCCTGTTAGCATCCATTCTGCAGCCCTGTAGATCAAGGAGTAGTTTCTCCTTTCAAGTCTTATTATTTAAGAAATACATATGGTAAATCTACAGCTGCCTTAGATAGTGACTCATCTGATGGATCTGGGCAAAGTCATTTGAAAAACTCCTAGAAAGGAATCACTGTTCCAGATGCCATTAAGATATGATTCCTGGGAGACAGTCAGAGTATCAACATGAATAGGAGTTGGGGTGAAGCTGATTCCAACCCTTTTGGATAATTTTGAGGGGCTGAAACCTTCAGTGGAAGAAGTAATTACAGATGTGGTGGAAATAGCAAGTAAACTAAGATTGGAAGTAGAGCCTGAAGATGAGACTGAATTGCTGCAGTCACATGATAAAACATTAATGGATAAGGAGTTGCAAAACACACGAAAAAGCTTTCTTGAGATGAAATCTCCTGGTAAAGAATCTGTGAACATTATTGAAATGACAAAAGATGTAGAATGTTAAATAACATAGTTGATAAAGCAGCCCAGGGTTTGAGAGGATTGACTCCAATATTACAGGAAGTTCTGCTGTGGGTAAAATGCTGTCGAGCAGCATTGCATGCTACAAAGAAGTCTTTCATGAAAGGAAGAGCCACTTGATACAGCAAACTTTGTTGTTGTCTTATTTTAAGAAATTGCTACAGCCACCCCAACCTCTGCAACCAACCACCCTGATCAGCCAGCAGCCATCAACATCAAGACAAGACCCTCTACAACAAAAGAGATTACAACTTGCTGAAGACTCAGGTGATCCTTAGATTTTTTTTTGGCTAAAATAAATATTTTAGTATATTTTAAAATTAAGCTATATATATATATATATATATATATATATATATATATATATATATATA
>CAUYPK010073645.1:0-67838 GCA_963574355.1 Loris lydekkerianus
AACTTACTAAAGGCAGAATACAAACGTCTACATACAATAACTAAGAAAATGCCATGAAGGCTACGTTGACCAGTTTGATGAGAATATTTCAGATTGTATATGAAACCAGCACATTGTACCCCTTGATTGCACTAATGTACACAGCTATGATTTAACAATAAAAAATAAAATAAAATAAAATAAATAAATAATAGCCCTATTGCATTCTTCCCATTCTTGGGACTAAATCAGACTGGAATGCCAACGGATACAAAATGACACATGAGCAAAGTTATTTATTATAATATAAACTTGGAAACTCCAAGTCTCCATGGCTCGGGCATGAATTAAGATACATTCATACTAGGGAATACTCTGTGGCCATTTAACATAATGGCAGGTTTAAAATATATATATATTCAAATAACAAAAGAAAAATGGCCAGTGGAAACTGTATATTTTAATAGATAAAAATGTCATCATTTGTCTAATTTGCTTCTATATGTGCAGAAAATCTCTGGAAAGATATAAAAATCTAGTAAAATTAGTTGTCTCTTGAAGAAGCAACTAAATAGCTTTGGATAGGAGGGGAGGCTTCTATTTGATCATAAACTCTGTTGTAATTTCTGAGCTTTTTTTGCCAAGAGTCAAAATAAGCAAGCTGACCCAAAGATCAGTGAGCTTAGGGAATGAATATCAAGGACATGTGCCAACCAGGACACCTGTCTATGCTGTCCCTGTCTCGTGGGATGAGAGGGCTTCCAGAAGCCTTAGCATCGATGCACAAAGACAGGACAAGAAACAGTTTCTGTCCTTAAGATGAGAGTCGAGAAACCAAAGTTACAAAAAAGCCAGCTTCATTTCTTGTAGAGACTGAACATGGCCTGTTTGAGAGCCAGAGCCAGAACAAAGTATTACCCTCAAAAGAAAACATAAGCAAGAAGGAAAAGGTAATTACCTGGAGAGGAATCACTCTGGGAATCAGATGATCAAAATACTTATCAAATGCTTCCAGGAAGCCCTGGCTGGTTGTTCTCAGTTTCAACTGGGGGTCTTGCAGGAGCCAGCTGGGGGTGAGAAAGGCAGGTTCTGTGTCTGGTATAGGGATAGAGGGAGGGAGCAGGCAGCCACAGCTGGCCACCAGCCACCCCCAGAGCTGTCTCCCCTCAGGTTCACATCTGCCCACAAGTCCCACGTCTTTGGTCTTGGACACTCAAGGCTACAGAAAGATCTGTACTGTGTGAACTTTTCAGACCATGCCTACAGGCCTGTGAGATTCAGAGGAAAACACCCCACCTCTGTCTCCAGGGCACTTCACAGCTTCTGTTCAATCAGACTGAGGGGCTGAGGCTATTGGGCTCTCACACCCATAAAAAGAAACATAAATAAGTTTTATGTTTCTTTTACCATTTATTGAATACTCTCCTCCATTCTTTTTCAGTTTATTAGAAACATTTGGCTTGAGGAAAGCATCTGTTCCTTAGGCACAGGTTCACATTTCCATTAAAACCTAAGACTTCGAGCACAGGCGGTGAGCGTAAGCCAGTAACACCTGTTGTCCCCACTCAGGTCGCTGGCGAGTGGTCAGGCAGGTCCCCCTGATCTGCACAGGGAGCAGTCACTTCCCTAACACTCCCATCTCCCCCAAGCTCAGGCTATTTCTGCTTCCAAGCTGGGTGGGAGAAGCCCATCGTGGAGAAAAGCAAAGTCTTCACCTGACTATGGGGATTAAAAGTGCTCCTTCAAAGGCAGAGCCCCGGCTGACCCGGAGAGGCCTGTCAGCACTCAGGGAAACTGGAGAGGGTCCTTAGATTCTCACCCAGAACCACAGCAGTCTGCCCTGAGAACCAGCAACACAAAGCAGGGAACAGGCCAAAAAAAGCAAGAGGGAGAGGAGCTGAGGGTCTCCGTGCAAGGAGAAGGTGGCCTTCCTTCAAATGCAAGGTCAGAGGCATCAGAACCTTCCCTGGCATACCCTAGAGCTTCCGTCTCCTTTCTTCCCAGCTGGTGAAAACAGAGGTGGCCACTGCCCCTGCTCTGTGCGGAAGGAAGAATGCAAACATCTGTGAATGCTGCTCTCTTTCCACGCCCTCTGAGCCCACAGACCCCAAGCACCAGGCCCGATGCCTTGAGTTCCTCGTCACAACAGTGGTACCCACCCCTCACCACGTTACTGCAGGTGGCACATGAGACAATGGAGGTAAAATGCACGGAGTAGCGCACACAGGCTCAGTAAGTAAAGGTTATTGTCATCATTATTAGATGGAAATTTCGTTTTCTTCTAAAGCAAAATACTTCACTATAACCACAACTGGACTAGGAGTCCTGCTCACCTAGGCAAGCCCCCGAGGTCTATCTCACTGCAGATGTAGGGGCCTGGACGCAGAATCACCCACAGCCCGATCTCCGCAGCCAACAGGACAAAGGCCCTGGGAAGTAAACAAGTCAGGACTGTCCAGGGCAGGGGCTGGGTGCCAGGGCCACCCCGCTCCTCTCTGCACCTCCCTCTCCCAACCAGGCAGACTGGGGTGAGGGAGGCCCCCCCCAGCACAGCAGGAAATCCCACACCAGGCCTGAGGTCAGAGCTGCTCCCAGCCCCAGACCATCCACACAGCCTCTTGGGGCCTGAGGAGGAAGTGTGTCAAACAGGGCACAGGAGTCTAGACAGTGAGCCTGAACCCAGCGACCTTGCTCCCCTAGAGGGGCAGCCCCAGTCTCAGCCCAGATGCAGGACTCCCCTGCACAGTGGGCGGCACCTGGGGTCTTCAGCCCCTCTGGGCTGCCACGGAGAGTGGGGCCCCAGAGGCTGCAGGCCCAGCCCCGCAGGTGACAGGTCATGTCTGGAGAGCATCTGGGTCCTGGCTGCAGGGCCTCACAGCATCTGAGAACAAGGCTCCCCACCCAGGTCCCTCTCGGGTTCTCTCTGGCTCCTAATCCACCCGAGTAGCCTCCTCTCTGCCCTCCCCAGGCCGGGTCGCAGAGCAGCAGCACCACGTACTCCAGGTCCAGGTTCCCAGAGAAGTCGAATTTGCCTCTCTGGGGCTCATGCAGGTTCCAGGGAACATAGCTGGAAGAAGGAAGAGGGAAGCGTGATAAGCACCTTCTTATTTCTTACTTCCAAATTGCTAGATCAAACCCACGCCAAAGCCTGGGGTAGTTCTACTCTGGAATAAGTCGAACTTTCCAATGGAAATTGAACCTCTATTATGCTAACGAAGACTCTCTCTTCAATAGCTCCTTGCTCTATTACCCACTTGTGGCCCAACTTCCCTATGATTCTAGATTTCTTGTATCGACATATAAATTCTCCCATTCACCATCCCATGTTTTGCAATACCCATTAAAAATACAAAGAAAAACAAAAAGAATAAAAACTAAAATGTCTACATCTTCCCACTAAATTATTTCTATGAACTAATCAAAATAAGAATAGATGAGGAGTTTCTGTGAAGATAATGGACATACAAAAAAGGAGGGGACCATCTTTAGAACACAGCAAGAAGGGCCCCCACAGAGCTATGAGTCTGGAAGGACATGTCACAAGGACATGTGTAAAATTTTTGTTAGGTGCTGCTCTTTTGAGGTGACCATCTTTTTTTGCATGTCACTGACAAGATTTTTTAGTGTTACGCCTCAACGTCATGTTTTTATTGTGCTTTTTATTACACAATTCTGTGCAGTGCAGAGATTCTGTAGTAATATAGGTATTGCATTATAGCAGAATAGATTGTATTTAACATCACTTGCTGTGGGGAGGAATGAAAAGTTAATTAGCGGAAGACTAAACACACACAGCCAAGTTTATCACTATACATTGAGAGAATAGAACAAAAAAAAGATCTGAGGATTACTTATAAGTGAGTTTAAGGAAAATTGCTAGAAAAAAAAATTGCTAGAAAAAGTTGAGGAGGAAGAAGGAAAAATTTTAGATGAGGCAAAATAATTCTGGCAATACTAATAACAGGCAAATAGATCTTTTTTTAATTAAAAAAAATTGGGCGTGGGGGGGGCGGCACCTGTGGCCCCATATACCGGAGGTGGTGGGTTCAAACCTGGCCCCACCCAAAAACTGCAAAATATATATATATTTTTTTTAAGAGATGGGGTCTCACTATGTTGCCCAGGCTGGAGTGCAGCGGCTATTCACAGGCACAATCCCATTGTGATTAGCATTGGAGCTTTGACCTGCTCCATTTCCGACCTGGGCCAGTTCACCCCTCCTTACGCAAACAGAATTGTTTTTAAAAGCTGCCTCTGGCTGGTTCAGCAATTTTATTGTGGACCCCTTCTAAGAATAAGATGGTTTATTAATAAAGAGAATGTGTGCATCTCTAAGTATGCATTTATCAGTAACCGTGCCTTGGGCTTATACCGTTAAACTGAGTGCTCTTAAGGGCTCCCAGTACCTGCCCCCCAGGAGACTGACAGGCTCCTGAGGACATCACCTACTTCCTTCATATTTCCCCCAGTAACCCGTATCCAAGGCTTTGGTCCCAGAGCGAACTAAATAGGACAGAAGTGACAGCTGGGAACTTAAGCCTAAAAGCATGTGCTAAACAGCTATTCAGAAGGTGAGTTCTTACACTGGGCCCCCAAGCCAGAGGCTCAGGCTCTAAACCAGGATTTGATGGCAGGGTGACAAGTTATGGAGGGGGAGGGGCCAGCACTCACGTGGTGACAGTGTTGAAGCCACAGGCCCTCAG
This sequence comes from Loris lydekkerianus, assembly GCA_963574355.1. Classification (NCBI taxonomy): domain Eukaryota; kingdom Metazoa; phylum Chordata; class Mammalia; order Primates; family Lorisidae; genus Loris; species Loris lydekkerianus. The sequence continues at coordinate 4,683 of CAUYPK010073645.1, forward strand.
CTTCAGCAGGCGGTCCCTCCAGTACTCCCTGGGCACCCGGAAATAGTGGATGGAGCCCCCGAAGATCAGGAACTTGCGCCCCTCCAGGGTGAAGTGTGGCTTACTCCAACCTGTGCTCTTAGTCTGAAGTCCTACAGATCTGTTCTTTAGCTGGAGAGGGGTCAGATGAGACAAATTGAACCTGAAGGGGGAGGAAGAGAGGAGAGAGATGGCTGAAACCTTAGCGGAGAAAGTTCTAGTTAGCGGGACGTCCTCGGTGCGCACTTCTAACATTATTTCCCCCCTCAAAAAAAGGACAAAGCTCCTCCCTTCACCACTCAGGCAAACCTGGGCTGGAGCTGACGTGCTCTTGCATATAGAAGATTCTTTTCATATTTAATCCGAGGAGCAAAAGTAGGTAAGATAAATGGCAGGAAAAAGACGCCGAGGATTCTCTTCCAGGGGAGACACGGGCTGAAAGGAGAGCGGGGGGAGGGACAGTGAGAAGGGGAAGGCCTGGACCTCAGCAAACGGCCAGGGCCAGGAGGCTGTTCCAGAGGCCAGACTCTCAGAGCCCCGTCCGAGGCAGGTCTTCTTCTAGGCCACCGCCAGGACTGTCCTGAAGTCCTCCTCAGTCAGACCCGAGGCTGAGGACGAACAGGTGCAGGGCAGGGCTGAGCACCAGAGGAAGGGGGTCCCGGGAAGGCGGAGAAGGAGAAAGGGCTCAGAGACAGGTGAGGGCACTCATGGCGAGGCTCGGAGGGGACAAACGTCCAACAGCTGGAGCACCTGTCTGCACCCACACTTCCGATTTCCTCCTTCTGGTTCAAGGGATAATAGCGGGAGGGGGCGGAGGATGCAGGCACCTGAGGGAGAAAGAGCTGGAGAATCTCAGCGGGTCTGAGGGCCAAGGGGGGCTTTCCAGTCCGCATAATGTCCCCAGCGCAGTAAATACTGTGGATGGATGGCTGCCCCATAGAACCCAGAGGAAACCCAGGCTGCGCCCAGAGGCGCGCTCCGGCCGGGACCCAGAGCCTAGGGGGGAACGTGAGGACAGCCCGGAAGGCGGCGTCACCTGGAGCGCATCACGGCGAAGTCCAGCAGCCGAAGTCCAGCAGCCGAGGTCCCGCGCTGCTCCCGCCCCTCTCCGCGCGCAGTCACCGATGTGGCCCTCGGGTGGGACTCCCGGCTGGGCGCCGCGCGGGGCTCAGGTCTGCGCTCCGCGCCGGACGGGCACTGGAGCGAATCCCGCCGGGATCCCGCCTGGTGCAGCCCGCAGCCCGGGCGCAAGTCGGGAGCCCGCCTGGTGCAGCCCGCAGCCTGGGCGCAAATCGGGAGCCTGCCCGGTGCAGCCCGCAGCACGGGCGCAAGTCGGGAGCCTGCCCGGTGCAGCCCGCAGCACGGGTGCAAGTCGGGAGCCCGGTGCAGCCCGCAGCACGGGCGCAAGTCGGGAGCCCGCCCGGTGCAGCCCGCAGCCCGGGCGCAAGTCGGGAGCCCGCCCGGTGCAGCCCGCAGCCCGGGCGCAAGTCGGGAGCCCGCCTGGTGCAGCCCGCAGCCCGGGAGCGAGTCGGTGCCCCAGTGGCAGCACCAGGGAGACTCTGTCGAGCTCTGGATGGCGGGGACGCAGAGCTCCGCACCCGCCCGGGTGATGGTGCAGATGCTTTTCAAACCTTGGGAGTAAAGCGGAAGGATTTTTAGGTTATCGCCCTGATCTTGGATTTCCTGCGTAGGAAGAAAGAAGGCTGACTTGGCCGCCACGGAAAAGGCGCGAATGCGTGGGAAGGAAGGCCGCGCACTTGGCAGCCATCCCGGCACTGAACGGCGAGGATGCGTGGGAGGAAGGAGGAGGCAGACTTAGCCTCTGTGTGCCTCTGGCTGGTTCAGCAATTTTATCACGGATCCCTTAGGGTCCAGCACAATTAAATATAATGTGCAAATGCTGAAATAAAGATCCCACGCGTGCGACGGAAGTCCAGGCGAGGCGCGCAGAGTGCCCTGGAGAGTTAAGAGTTTTCCCAAACCGTCTTGGAAAATAAGCGGGAATTTCCAGAGCCAAGAAAAGTGGGAACGCTGCTCTGGTCGGTGGGAGAAGTAGCAGCTAGGACCTTCCTAGCACCCGCAAGAACTAGTGTTTGTTAATTCTGTGCTCCTAGAAACCAGCAGGGGTGGGTTGGGAAGGGCCAGGTAGCTCCGTCTCTTTTTAAAGAACAGTGGGGGAACTATTAAAAGATTTCAAGCAGAAACTCGCAGAGTTTAGTTTTACAGAGATTATTTGCCTGCAAGATGAAAACCAGATGGAACACAGGTGATGTAGGCTTGAGTTGTTCTCAGGGTGGTACTACAAGGCCAGAGGAGGATGTGCCTTCAAGAAAGATGTCCAAGGTACTCAGTACTACTGTGAAACCAATTTAGAATCACTCACACTTGCATATGAAGAATGAAACCCAACTATAGCCTAGGGTGAAGGAGGGAAGGGGAGAGAAAGGGAAAGGGAGGCGGGTGGGTCTATAGAAGGAGGGTTAGTAGGGGGACCACACCTATGGAGCACATTGCAAGTACAAGTTGGGTCTATCAGGTGTAGAACACAAATGTCTTAATGCTGTAATTCGGTAAATGAGGTGAAAGCTATGTTGATTAGTAGGATGTAGGTGCTCCAATTTGTACAAATCATCAACACATCGAATCTCATAATGTCATAAATGTATTTATGATCTATGTACAAATGACTTAATTTTTAAAAAGGAAGAAAGATGTGTGCAAACTGGTAACTGCTGATAAGGGACTGGATGAGGTGATACACAGAGAGGGTTTGGAAGAACCACCACATTTCAGGCTTAAGTCACCTGGTATTGACATGGATGGAAATCAGAAATACAGGAAGTGGTTAGAGGTTTGCAGAGAGAAAAAAGTGAGGAAGTCCATTCTGGAAGGGCTAGGTTAGAACTCTGTGATGAAGAGAGAAATCCTCTTATCTCCCTGGAAACACTTTGCATGTCTTCTCCTTTTTGAAAGAACAGAAGTCGAGTTCTCACAGAATATGGTGGGGAGTTTTCTCTTGTCTCATCCCTTACAGCTATACATTCCTCTTTGAAACCTCAGCTCCTTGGAAATGTATTTTCCATCTTTTCCTTATTCCTAGGTTGTAAACGATGGACAATTATGACATTTTACCACTTGGTTTTACAGTTGTGTAACTTTATTCTTTTTGTCAAGATTAAACTATTCTAGGGTTTCTCCCTCTCCATATAAAATTTAGAATAAGATTTATCTATTTCTGTAGGAAGCTGTGCTGGAATTTTGATAGGAATTGCATTAGACCTAAGATCCAACTGAGGAGAATGGACATCGTAACTGTGTGGAATCTTCCAGTCCATGAACATGGTATATCTATTTAATTAGGTCTTCTTTCACTTTTTTCATCAGAATTTTGTGATGATTTTTTTCAAGATACATGTTTTGTTGGATTTATGATTCAGTATTTATTTTGAACAATTTTAAATGGTATTGTCTTTTTAATTTTAGTTCTGACATGTTTGTTGTTAATATGTACACATGTGTGTTTCTTGTGTTGATCTTGTATCCTGTTATCTTGATAAACTTACCTACTAATTCTAAGAGATTGTTGATCAATTTGGTGTTTTCTATATAGGTAATCATGTCACCTGCAGATATGGACCTTTCCAATTTATGTGGCTGTTTATTTCTTTGTCATGTCTTATGACAATAGCTAAAGTATCTGTGGCAAGAGAGGCAAGAGCTAGCATCCTTACCTTGGTCCCAGTGTCAGGTGGAAGACATTCAGTTTTTCACCATTGTGATGTTAGCTATAGGTACTCTCTCTCAAGTTGAAATAGTTCCATTCTATTCCTAATTTTCAGATAGTTTTTTATTGTGTGTGGTTGTTGGATTTTGTCAACATAATTTTCTGTGACATGATTATCCTGGTTTTATTCCTGAAAAATACTTTCACCAAATGTACAATTTTCAGTTGGAAGTTCTTTTCTTTGAGCACTTGGAAAATATTGTTCCACTTTCTTCTGGTCTTTATAGTCTATGTCTCATAATTGGCTCTAATGATTTGCCACAGATAAATCCAAATGGAATGACCTTGCAAACAAAAATCATAAAACACACAAAGAAACAGTACAGTGAATGTAAGAAATCAACAGACAAAAGAAACAGCAGAGTTGGAACTAAAAGACTTCATGCATTAGAATTATCTAAACGAGACAGCTAAGGGCAAATGGAAACTGAGTTTACCACTGAGAGGACTGCACTCAGGGAACATCATGAGATGTACTTCAGGAGGAAAAGCAATTACCTTAGAAAGAAGGCTTGAGATCCAGATTGGACTAGTGATCATAGAAAAGAATCTTCATAAGCTGTTCCTATAGAGGATTAAACATCATACTTACTAAAACAGTCACCAATATCATAACTCATCCGAGGAATTACTGAGAATAACACATTCTCCTGGCAAGCCTGGAAATCTCTTGTGACTTGGAAGGCAAGCCACCAAGTAACTCAGTAATCCTGGAGGAGCAAAGTTCAGTCCTGTAGTAGTAGTAAGGCTATTATTAAACATTAAGCATTTTATGACAGTTCCTTAAAGGATTAATGGAGAAAAATTGCATTTAGTATTTTAGAAATCATTTCCTTACCACCCTTGAAGATCATTTCCTTGAGTACATACTCTGTTGTCACCCATGAGACCATTTCCCCGAGCACACAGCCTCTGCATGTCTTTGCTTATAATCTTTCCGCCTTATGTATCTTCTCAATAAAAGAACTCTGTGAGAAGTGGTCAGTGCTATCCTGCACCTATGGTTAGCCTCGCCTCTTGCAACGTGTACTGTCAATCCGTGTTTCGCATGATCATGGTCGCCACATGTTCCTATCAAGATGAAAGAGCAAAAGCTCAAGAATAGTCAAGAAATTTCTGAAGAAGAAATGTGAGGTGGAATAACTTACCCTCCCAGTTCTGAAGACTTAGTATAAAGTCGATGTATTAAATATTGGCACAGGAGTAGACAAATTGACAAATCTTATAAAAATCCCAGAGGCCAGCTGTGGTGTCACATAGTCCTAGCTACCTGGGAAGCTGAGGCAAGAGGATATCTTAATCCAAGGAGTTCAAGACTGCAGTGAGCTATGATCATGCCACTGCACTCTAGCATGGGTGTCAGAGCTAGACCCTATCTTAGAAGGAAAGAAAAAAAAAATCCCAGAAACCCACACTTACATAGAAACTACATATGACATAGATAATATCGCAGATCCATGGAGAAAGGACAGTGCTGGGATAATTTGCTAAATACCTCCAGAAATAGTGGATTTTACCCAACAATACATATAAAACTTCATTTGGATGGTGTATTGGTTTTCTAGGGCTGCTGTAACAAAAACCACAGTCTATGGGGGTTTAAACAATGGAAATTAATTTTTTTATAATTCTAGAGGCTGGAAGTCCAAGATCGAGGCATTGGCAGCATTGGGTCCTTCTGAACCCATCTGCCCCCGTATCTTGACATGCTCTTGCCTCTGCACATGTCTGTGCCTTGATCAGCTCTTGTCGTAAGGACACCAGTCACACTGGATTAAGGCCTACCTTAATGACCTTTGTCCCTTAATTACCCCTTTAGAGGCCCTATCTCCAAATACAGTCCCATTCTGAGGTACTGGGGTTTAAGGCTTCAATGTATGAATTGTAGGGAGCACAATTTAGCCCATAACCCATAAATTAAAGATTTAAAAATTAAAACAAACACTAAAACTTTTAGAAGAAAAGTTATAGTCTTGTTATAGGAAAAGATTTCTTAGGGAAAGTCTTAACAAAAGCATAGCCATAAAGGTAAAGTTAGGTAAAATTGATAATTAATTTTTTTTGAAGCTTACTGTTCATAAAAAAGCGCCATGCTTGAAAAAACAAAAAGATAAGCCACAAAAACTGGAATAAGTTACATGAAACATTTCTAGTCTGCAAAGAATGAACATTCAAAATCAACTCAGAAGGAAATCAAAAATAAAATAAAGCAAAAATATTAAAATGGACAAAAGACAGAAATACTCATTTTGCAGAAGAAGATGTATGAATGGCCAATAAACACTGAGAAGATGCTCCCTTAAAAGGAAACACAATATAAAAGCTAAAACAGGCAAGCGCCTGTGGCTCAGTGAGTAGGGCACCGGCCCCATATACCGAGGGTGGCAGGTTCAAACCCAGCCCTGGCAAAATGGCAACAACAACAACAAAAAATAGCCAGATGTTGTGGTGGGCACCTGTAATCCCAGCTACTCGGGAGGCTGAGGCAAGAGAATCACCTAAGCCCAAGAGCTGGAATTTGCTGTGAGCTGTGATGCTACAGCACTCTACCGAGGGCAACAAAGTGAGACTCAGTCTCAAAAAAATTAAAAAATAATAATAAAAAAAGCTAAAACAAGGCTGGGTGCTATGGCTCATTCCTATAGTCCTAGCACTCTGGGAGGCCAAGGTGGATGGATTGCTTAATCTCAGGAGTTTGGAGACCAACCTGAGCAAGAGCAAGACCCTGTCTCTACTAAAAATAGAAAAATTAACTGGGTGTCATGGCAGGTACCTGCAGTCCCAGCTACTGGGGAGGCTGAGGCAGGAGGATTGCTTGAGCTCAGAAGTTTGAGATTGCTGTGAGCTATGATAATCTGGTGGCACTTTACCCAGGGTGACACTCATTATTCTAATATACTTCAGAAAGCAATTTCTAATGAAATTGAGAATATGTAAGTCCTAAGACCTAGCAATTTTACCTTAAGTTGGTCTGACAATTAAGTCTGTGAATTTGTCCTCCTTGCTATCACCGTGGTCACCTTCAAAGTACTCCCCTTGGGAAGCTACATACTGATGCAAACATCTAGTTCATCCTTCAGAACAATTTTGGAACTCTTTTTCTGGAATGACCATCAGAGCTATTGGCATACAGCACACAAAAACACTCAACAGAAGTAATGAATGACACTCAGCAAGACTCTGCTACATGTTGACATTAACACATCTGTGAGACACTGATATATCAAGGTTATAAAACCTTACTGAGTTGTTTGTATAGTGCTGCCAATGTAAGTGCACAGCGGTGAGTTCATGAACTTAATTGTCAGACTTATATGTCCATATCACACTGTGAAACATCCACATGAATGTTTATTATTAGCATTATTTATCATAGTCCAAACTAAAAGAAGCTAACCGTCCATCATAAAGAGAATGTATAAGTGATTTTTAGTGCATTCATAAGTACACGCTACAGAAGGGTATAAGTAAAGAATTTAATGCCAAACAACAACAAAAACAAGTCTCAGAAGAATACATACAATAAAATGACACCAACACTCTGGGAGGCCAAAGCAGGAAGATTGTTTGAGCTCAGGAGTTCAAGACCAACCTGAGCCAGTGTGAGATTTCATCTCTAAAAATACACAGGCATGTGGTGGGCTCCTGTAGTCCCAGCTACTTGGGAGGCTGAGGCAAGAGGACAGCTTGAGCCCAAAAGTTTGAGGTTGCTGTGAGCTCTGATGCCATAACACTCCACTGAGAGACCTCTCTCAGTGAGAGAGACCAAAATAACCTAAGAAAATTATGCACAATATGACATCATTTACACCAGGCACCCAAAATGTGCGAATGCAAATATCTCAGTGATATATATGTAGACAGGAAACCAAGATACAGCAAGGGTATAATAACCACAAAAGTCAAGATATTCCAATTACCACTGGAATGAGTAAGAGGGAGAAATGTTAAAGTGGGCATTAATGATACTCTATTGTTATTTTCACTACGACACTAGGTGGTTGACAATGTGTATTCATTATACAGGGTAGCCATAAATTTCATTCACAGCTTTAAATGCACACTATTTTCAGTTGCGCACAAACTTTATGGCTACCGTGTATAATCCTTCCTATCTTAAAAAATGTTGAAAAGTAGCACAGAAATTGGCATAATTTTCAGGTAAAAGGTTTAGAAGACAAGTAAACTACAGAGTGCCCCAAAAATCATCCCTAAAGTTGCCATATATGAGGAAAACAGGAGATTGTGGCTAAATATACCTTTATTTACAAAATATGTATTATGAAATTTTGCAAAGAGGTGGCCAACACCTAGAGAAGATTTTGTAAATATTTTGTAAAATTTTATAATGCATATTTTGTAAATAAAGGTATATTTAGCTATAAATCACATAACTCAGATAAGAACACACATTTTAAAATGGCAAAGGGTTTAAACAGCTATTTTTTCCAAAATGGCGAACAAATGGCTGATCAGCTCAGGAAAGATGCTCAACATTATTAGTCACCAGGGAAGGACAAATCAAACCATAATGAGCTGCCCCTTCACAACCTCTAGGTTGGCTAAATCAAGATGGCAGAAAACAATGTTGGTGATGCTGTGGAGATACTGGCTACCTCCTATATTCCTAGTGAGATTGTAAAATGGTTCAGATAATTGGGAAGACAGTTTGGCATTTCCTCCATAGGTTAAACATGTAGTCACCCAATGATGGAACAAGTCTACTCCTAGGTATTTACCCAAGAGAAACGAAAACATACATCCACGCAAAAGCTTTCACACAGGTATTCATAGTAGCATTATTGATGATAACCAGAAAGTGGAAACACTCCAGATGTTCAGCAACTGATGAAAGGATAAACATGATGTAGTATATCCAGACAATGGAATATTATTCAGCCAAGAACAATGAATAAAATACTGGCACATGCAACAACATGGGCAAACCTTAAGAACATGCTAATTGGAACATCACTAAAGACCATGTATTGTATGACTCTATGTATATGAACAGTCTGTTAACAGATGTGAAATCTGTTGCTTGGCACACAGAAAGCCAATTGCTGAGGCAATGAGGATTGTCAAAGAAGAAAGGATTTAGTGTGGAGGACACACCAACCAAGGGCTGGGAGGAGTGGACTGCCTCAAATCCACCTCCCCGACTAATGGGTGAGAGATTTTTCTGGAGGTGAAATGAATAATCCATTAAGTGAGTGAGCATCTTTACATCCCTGGGGCAGAGTGCAAGGCACACAAGCCCATGTGTCACCTGATCAAATGATGACAGGGAAGTCCCTGCCAGGGCAGAGATCTTAGCAGTGTAATGAGCTCTGTGTTAATAATGGTCATTCTTCCTCCCTGGTGCGCAGCAGGCAGGATGTGGGGGGTAGGCTGTTCAGCAAGTCTTTGAGCACAATCTGTGGTAGGTGTCACTTAGCCTCTCTGGACAAACAAAGCTTTGTAGTTATCTCAAGGCTACAAGGAGGTTCTGCCATTTCTCTGCCAGAAACTCAAAAGGAAATGAATCAGTGCAACAGAAAGTTACAAAGTCTTGGTCAGCAAATCTTACCTGGTTACAATCTTACCAGTTACAAGTCCAGAATAGGAAAATTCACAAAATTCACAAAAATCACAAAGAAAGTAGATAAGAGGTTGCCAATGGCTTGGGGAGTCTAACTTGCCCAGGCTTCTTTCTGGAGTGATGAAAAAAGGATGTAAGGTTGAGTGCAGATGATGGCACAGCCTTGTGAATATACTAAAAACTACTGAGTTTTATACCTTAAGAGAATTAATTTTAGGTTACATGAATTATGTCTCAATAAGTTGTCATTTAAAAAGGGGGAAGGGAATGAATGAAATGATCCTGTCACTTTAAGGATAGCAACTGATTATATTTGTTGCCAGCACCACAATCCAAGCTTTCTGTTAAAACTTAGTATTTTGGAAAGTGGGTACCCACTATCCAGTAGCTTGACAGTTTCTCAAATCTTAAATTCTTCCTTAGTTGCAGAGGGAGTGACCTGGGAAAAAATGGCAAAAACATTTTTTCTCTCCCCAACTTTTGAATACTGACTCCTGGCCTCAGGCCAGTGGTCAGGAGGGACAGGGAATGTTTCTTGGTCTTCCTGCTAGGGAAGATAGTTCAAGGGAACCGTGTGGGTGGAGGTCACAAACCAGTGTTAGCTGAAAAAGGGGTGAATCTGGGCAGAGGCCACAACATTGTCTTGGCCCAAAACAGGATGACTGGGATCAGAACCTTTTCAAACTCTGTGCTTCTGCTCAAAAGCAGGAATTTGCATTTTGAGACCATTATCTGCTATTTTCCCCCTTTGCTGGTAAAGTAATAAACTTCTCTTTCTTTCTCCTTAAACTGCTTGTCCCTCTTTTTCTAATGTGTCTTCAGGGGACAAGAGCTAAACTTTCAATAAAAATATTGATAACTGAATGTTTTCATATTTGATAATGAAATTGTGAAGATCTATAGAAGGCAGTGACCTGATGCACGATATTAGAAAATCATGACTTGAGTAAGAGATCCATGCAAGATTAGACCAGTGGATTTTATTATAACTGCTCAGCATTGTTCTAGGATATGACTTGAGCAAAGATTGGAAGGAGGTGAGAGATTGAGCCAAGGAGGTAATAGGGAAGGGAGGGGAAGGTGTTCCTATTATATTGGTCAACATGTATGAAGAAGATGTAACCTCATACAAATATGTAATGGAAAGGGGAGGAATATTTCCATAACCTTTCTAGATAACTATGACAGATATTCTTCTTTCATAGTACACCAAAATTTTACAATTCGTTTCTTAAAGGTTGGTTGAAATGTGGCATCTAAATTCATACAGATAAGGTTGGACATGGTGGCTCATGCCTATAATCCCAGCACTCTGGGAAGCAAAGGTAGAAGGATACAAGAGCTGAAGGATAACTTGAGGTTCAACCCCAGCCTGGGCAGCATAGCGAGACCCTATCTGTACAGAAAAGTGTTTGAGTTAGCTGGGTGTGGTGGCCTGCACCTGTAGTCCTAGCTACTCAGCAGGCTGACACAGCAGATCACCTGAGCCCAGGTGTTTGAGGTTACAGTGAGCTATGATTGGAGCCACTGCACTCCAGCCTGGGTGACAGAGCAAGACCTTGTCTATAAAACGAATAAATAATAAATTCATATAGAAGAACATCCATACTCCGATTCACTTAGGTAGAGAAACTGTAGTTTCTATGATTTCATGTGATATCCTGTCAAAGGCATGAAGCTCATGTGATCAGGAGAAAAACCACCATCATCACCACAACCACCCTTAAATTCCCCTCAAAGCGTCTCCTAGTGGACAGTTGGGATAAGATGAACGTATCTGATGGTGCACATTGCCCAGGGCCCTTAATGGTCAGGAAGACAGGAAAAGGCCCTGGCAGCAGACAAGCTGTTCCATTAATAGAAGTACAGCACCACCCTTACTGTCCTTTGTATATAGCTATAAAGGGAGCAGTATTTGTTTTTTGTTTGCCCTTGTTAAGGTCCCTGTTGTGATTGTGCCCCTCACCCAGGATGTGTACCATATACCCTTACACTGTGCGCCTTAGGTGGGAGCACACCCATCCCCCTTCGTCCTACCTTCTCCCGTTCCTCCTCCCCTCCCCCCCAACTTGAATGAACTTGAGTTTTTCTCTTGTGTGGGTGTGGAGTTGTTCGTCTACTGGCTTCATATTAGTATTGAATACCTTGGATACTTGCTTTTCCATTCTTGTGATACTTTGCTGAAGAGAATATTCTCCAATTCTCACCAAATTAATACAAAAGATGTAAAGTCTCCACTTTTTATGGCTGAATAGTATTCCATGCTATACATTATACCCCAGTTTGTTAATCCATTCCTGAGCTGATGGGCATTTAGGATGTTGCCACATCTTGGTGATTGTAAATTGAGCTGCAGTAGACAATCTAGTGCAAATGTCCCTATGATAAAATGAGTTTTTTCCTTCCAGGTAGATACCTAGTAATGGGATTGCAAGATCAAAGGAAAGGTCTATTTTGAGTTCTTTGAGGATTCGCCATACTTCTTTGCAAAGAGGCTGTGTTAGTCTGTAGTCCCGCCAACAGTGTAGAAGGGTTCCCCTCTTTCCACACAGGGAGCAATATTTATAAAGGTGTGATGTGATGACTCTCCCTTCAGCCTCCTGTATACATGACATTTACCCCAATTTACCCGAGGAATACATCTGTGGGAATATCAGAATTTGTTTCAAAAGAAGAACAAAGAGAACAGAAAAGTAACAAGCTATTTTTGTTTTTCAGAACTAGGATAGTGCAGAAAATGGGTCATAGATAAACTATTGTCTAGAGAGAGGAGTTTCCAAATTCCCTCATCTTCGCCCTTAATTTTTTAAGGGTTGATCCATGAGGCCCCACCCCCTAGTGCTTTCCTGAATGGCAGGGAAAGTATCATTTCTGACTGGGAGAATCAGATATACTCCAGGGGCATGCTTCTCATCCTGTGTATTTTGATCCCCAGACATTTGACAAAGCCTGCAGACATTCTGGGGTGGTCATAGTTGGGGACGGGGTGCGGCTGACCTCTAGGGAGTAGAGATCAAGGGACACTGCTAAATACCCTGTGATGGATGCCCCCACTGCAAAGAATTATCTGGTCCCAGGGGCCAAGAGTGCTGAGGCTGAAATCCTGCTTTATGATAACGGTCCTCAAAGTGACATTCCCCAGCCTGGTAACAGGAGCTTCACGGGAACTGACCAGAAATGCAAATCCTCAGGCCCCACCCCTGACACACGGAGACTGAAATCCCAGGGATGGGGCCCAGTAGTCTGTGTTGAACACACACTGCAGGCAGCTGTGCTGCACACTCAGCGTATGGAAGGAACAGGCTACGATGTGGGAAGACTTCTGGGCTCTGGGTGATGGAGGAAAGAGAAGGAAGAGACTATGGATGCAGCCGAACTGCCATCTGTCCTGTTTTCAGCTGTGGGCTTCAGCTGAGAGACAGGGCTGAGGTGGGGCTGCGAAGGAGACCCCTGAGCAGGCAGCTCCTGCTCTAGGGCCCGCCTGAACTGTAGAGAACACTGCGGGCCCCTGGCATTGACAGTGCAGCGTGCCAGGATGTGCTCATGATTTTGACTCTCTGGCCCAACCACACAATGGCTTAATCCTAGCTCCTGTGGGAGATCATGGAGCCTCTGGATTCCTTTTGGTCTTGGCTTGGGCTCCCCTCTGCAGCCCCCAATGCAGTGCTAGTTGCCTCTGTGGGTGACTCACTCTTCTGAGCCCCACAGAGAGCTTGTCAGCTAACCCAGGACCTGTTTACACCATGTTGGACTCTGCAGTGGCTTGAGAGAGTGAAACTCCATAGGTCTCCCTTCTGCTTGCCTGTGCTGTGCCACCAAATGGATCACCCCAGGGACTCAAATGGCTCTCTCTGCCCTCTGCACAAGCTCAGAAGGCCTGGGGCCATCTGCAGGAGGGAGGAGGACAGGGGATCGATGGGCTGTGAATCAGGTGCCAATAACAATAAGGAAAAGCTGCTGGCATGAGTCTCAGTGAAGCAGGGCTTCCTCCTGAGTATGGAAAACCAATGGAATGGGGAGACCACTGGGAAGTAAAAGGAAAACACTTTTTTAAAACACGGAAAACACAAAGTATATATGAGCTTCCTTGCATTTCCTGTATGAACCTTATATTTTATTTGCTCTCTTGGGAAGATCACTTGTGCTTCAGATTCACATTTGTGAGACCAGATATGTTGAGTATCTTCTCATTTTTTCCTCAATATTTGATTCAAGGGTCAAACAGCTTTTGCTATAGCAATATGACAAAGGTGTGCATTGGGTATCTTGTAAACATCAGAGACAGGTCAGCCAACTGAAGCCACAAGAGGAAGGCACGGGCAGGTTAGGGGTGGATGGCAGACCCCAGCAGAGCTTGGCACCAATGAAGCCAGGGTGGTTCCCATGACCAGGACTGACGGCTGCTCATGGCACCACTGCTGAAATGACTCAGTTCAGCCTGTTTCCTACATGATGTCACGCCAGCTGAGATCAGTATCCTAGAGAAGAGTGTATGACTGGCTTATACACTCCCACGTGGAGTGTATGACGTGGCTTATACACTCCCACATGGAGTGTCCCACGTGGGGTGGGACAATGTGCCCACCCCACGGAGGAGGGACAGCTTGGGTATGAGGCCCACAGAGGTTCTACTGGAAGGAGGGGGAGCCACTCTCCAAAAGGATGTCTGAATCTTGCTGCAGCAGAAAGAAGCCAGGAGGCTGGGGATGCAGGCCCCAGGTGTTACTAGGAGGGCACAGGAGCTCTGCAGCAGTTGGGGCAAATGTAACAGGTCTGTGCATTCCATGGCAACCTGAGTTGGGCACTAGGAAAAGTGCTTTTGAGTTACCCAACATGGCAGCTGGAGAAAGGGCAGTGAGCAGAAAGCTCGATGCATTTCAGAAACTGCAAGAAGTACAGGTGCCAGGACTGGTGTACCAGGAGATAGAGAGCTCGAAAATATTGTGGACACGTCCAGAAGGGAGGCCAAAGGAGGTGGGTTTAGGCCATTAAAGGAGCAGGTTAGTTAGGTCAACTTAAAATGGGAGGCCTGGCCAGGTGCGGTGGCTCATGCCTGTAACCCTAGTACTCTGGGAGACTAAGGCAGGAAGATCACCTGAGCTCAGGAGTTCAAGGACACTCTTCTACTAAAAACAGAAAAAATCTAGCTGGGTACTGTGGCAGGCACCTGTAGTCCCAGCTACTCAGGAGGCTGAGGCAAGAGGCTTAAGACCAAGAGTTTGAGGTTGCTATGAGCTATGATGCCACAGCACTCTACCCAGGGCACAGAGTGTGACTCTTATTTTAAAAAAAAAAAAAAAAAAAAAGAAGATGGAAGGCCTAAGAGTGTATCTATCACACCACGCAGAGCCCTGATAGGTGGTACACACCCTGCCCTTTTTGGCTCTATCTTAGCTAGAAAAATCCAAAAGCATTTGATCAAGATGCTACAAATGACCTTCAGAATGCCATACCTAGATGAGAGTACTTTAAGAACTTGATCCCTAGACCAGCTTCCACCTCCTCAAACACGACAATCTGTCAAGAAGAAGGTGGGGCAACCATGAGGTTCAAGTTCTACCTCTGAGGCCGGGGAGAGTCCTGAAGTGGACAGGGAGCTGTGGGGAACCGTGGGCAGGGTTCACCTCATTTGTCCCAGAATGAAGCCATGGTCCTGGAAGGTAGAGGGTCTCCTGGGGACCTAATTTCCAGTAGCGTCCTAGGTTTTCTCCATTGACAAATACAACCCCTTTTGTCCAGCCCTGAAAAAGAGTGGAATGGAAGATTCAAGATCTGAGTCCTAGAAGTAAAGACCCAAGAGGAGAAGACACCGTACACATTCTCTTCACACAGAAAATCATGGCTATGTCCAGACAGGATGGATGAGCAGCCAAGGCCCTGGGGAGGAGGCCTTGTGCTGCAGCCACGGGCCTGTGGCTGGCTCAGCAGGCAGGGTCAGGGAGAGGAATGCTGCTTCACACCACACCTCCCCCATCTTCACCATCATTTGTTCATCAAAACATACTGGGCCCAAAACATAACCAGCATTGTAGACCATCAGGAGTGGCAGCAACAGTGTCTTGACATCCTACCTACAACATCCCCCCACAGGCTGGGTGACATCTGGGTGATTCTCCTGACATTCTCCATGCAGTGGCTCCCCCTGGTCAGTCCTACACATCACCACTCTCAGCCACCCAGGTAACCTGGGAGGGGGCAGCCACCCAGATGTCTGTAGAGGGGTTGAGGTCCTGGTCTCCCCTGGGTGCCTACAGACCTATGCACCAAGGAGCCTTTCTCTACAGGTCCTTTTAGGGATGGGAGGCTGGGTGGACACAGACAGGACAGAAATGGCACTAACCTCCAGCTTTACAAAGGTGTCTTTCGGCTCCCCAACTTTCAGGATGCCGAAGAAGAAGGCAGGGCCCTGGACTCGGTTTGAGACTGGTTTCCACAGGTTGGGAAGGGACCTGAGAGAAAGTCAAGGACCGGCAGGAAGTCACACCTGTCTCTAACATGTCATCTGTGAATGCTGAGTGTCCTCCCTGGAGCACAGGCAATGCTTGTCAAGGAGACTTTACAGTTGGGGGCCATTTCTGTCAAAGCCCTGAGTCTCTCTTACTGAAAACCGAAGGGTTGATCCGGATGACCCCCAAGATATCTTCCCTCTCTAAACACTAGCCAGTTTTGATCCGTCGCCTGAAGTCAATGCTCAGGCACCCACCTTCGTATAAACCTCGGTTTCATATCCAGGCTGTAGATTACAAATTTTCTTAGTGGAGAATTGTTCAGATAGATATCCCCAGTTAAACCTGCCGGGCGAACAGAAACAAAGAGTGAAGGAGGCAGAGGGGTGCAGCAGTGAGCAGGGCTGTGATGGGGCTCTCCCTGAAGGAGGCAGCTTTCCTGGCCTCCTGTGGCCAGGCAGGTCTCTGTAAAGTCCCCACACAGACCTTGCCATCTGAGTTCATGCCTCTCAGACAGGGGTCTGTATCCTCCATATTGACAGTGGACAGGTGGCTGCTGTCTTGGCCAGGTCTGGCCAGCACAGGGGCTCCAGCCAGCCTAGGTCTCGGGTTTGTCAAAGCACTTGGTGGGGGGAAGGAAGAAGGCCAGGAAGGACTGCATAGGTGCTGGCTCCAGGGAAGGAGAAGCAAGGTCCCTGTGCAGGGACCCTCCCCATTCTTTTTTTTTTTGGCTGGGGCTGGGTTTGAACCTGCCACCTCCAGCATATGGGGCCGGCACCCTACTCCTTTGAGCCACAGGTGCCGCCCACCCTCACCATTCTTATTCTACAGTTCTCTCCTGAGAGAGCCACGCTCAAACCCTCCCCCAAAGAAGAAGGCAATGTACTGGCTCTGGCTTAGTCAGGAGAGAGCACACTCAGGGACAGGGAGGAAGCGAGGCACCGTCACAGTCTCCGCACACAAAGGCCTCGGGCTGAGAGGCCCTGCTTTCCCTCCACCTGCACACCTGCCCCTCACTGCCCTCAACCTGCAGTAGGAACAACAGGGGCCACATCCCGGAGCCCACCTTTCCTCTGTTTGTTCATGTCTTCCCCGTAGGCAAGTCGGCCTTGATTCTCCACCAGGATCCTCAGAGAGTGCTGGGTCTGGAAGGCCTATACAGGGCACACCGGCCAGAGGGCCCCACTCAGTCGCTCCCCTATAGACCAGCTAGCTCTCCCCTGGAGGACTGACCTGCAGACAGGCCTCGGAGCCCGCGACCCCCAACGCTGAGCCAAGCAAACCCCAAGTCTGCCATTTCTGCTCATGCCCCACCCTCCTGGGCCAGGCCTTTTGGGGAAAGTGTCACTAGACTCTACTGGGGATGGTCAGCAACCAGAGTTCTTCTAGCAAATATCGAAGGTGGTGAAGCTCTGCTTACCCAGAGCAAGTGCACCTGCACCTTAGAGACACACACAACTCTGCCTCGTCCCTGCTGGCTCCTCTGCAAGGAGCAATCCCAAGGCCAGGGAAGAGGAAAGGGGCTATCACGGGGCCTGGCCACATGCACACCAGAGTGCAGGGCCCAGCAGGCTCTAGGACTATTTGCCCATTAACACTTTTGCCATTATGTACGTTTTTCTTAATAGAAAGATGATCAGTGGAGTGATCCAGGATTCCCACAAACTGCCCGTTCAAAAACACCTGCCGAAAAAAGAAGAGAGCAACATTAGGTCCTCATCAGGAAAGGGAGGCAGACCGCGGGAAAGCCGGGAAAACGGCACAGCAAGGGGAACAGTGAGCTCTGTCACCCCGAATTCCACCAGCTGACCACACGTTCACATAAACAGATTTGTATTTAAAGTAGGCAGTGATGTACTGAGTCAGGTCACGTCTGAAGAAAAGGGGTTCCAACATGAGAACTGGGCCCCAGCTTGACCGGAGGACGAGAGAGAATTAAAAAGACCTGCGGGGAATGAGGCAGAAAGAGAAGTAGAGAATGAATAGACAGCGTGAAAGAAATGATAGCAGAGGGGCGCTGTGGAGACGGAGGTACAACAGCCATGCACATGTCCACCCGGCCGTCCACGGTCCCCCACGGTAGACGGTCGTTCTGCTGGGCGTCCCCAGATTCTCATCTGGACTAAGAATCTGCTGCTGCCACCACCCTGCCTGGTTGGAGGGACAATCTGAACGTAAGCCTGTTTCTTTTCCATTACCTCCAGCACTGCTCCAGCCCTAGATTAAGCCACCCAGAAGACCACACGCTGGCCATGCAGACCAAATAAAGGAGGGTTATTCATAATTTGCTTCTTAGGGTGTTTTGGTTAGATCACAATTTTTGTAATAAAATTTGACTTGGAAACTATAACAAGACAAATCCACAAATGTGCAAAACACAAATATAATTATACAGAACACGGAATTCCTAATTTAAGCTTACAAGAGTCTAAGCACAGGCTGATATGTTCTATAATCATCTACCTGCTTCGTGAATCAATACCTCCCTGGGGAAGGGGGCTCGCCTGGATTAAAACCCAGTCTTGGCCACCGAGGAACTCAGATGGGGAGCTACACAATGATCAGAGCTACCACCTCTGCTACCACGGAGCTGGGGGCAGCCACGGGGACCCCTGAGGAAGGAAGGGCAGCTCTGATCCACTGCAGAAGCCAGGATAGCTAGGGAGAACACTGACGGGGGTACGGGACCAGGGGCACGAGGAGGCTTTTGCCTTGAGAAGAAACTCAGTAAGGGAGAGAAGGGGGACAGAGGATAACACACGTAGTAAACCAGATCAACTACGGGGTTCTAACAGCAGCAGAAGCGAGATACGAGGATGAGACTGAGGCGACCACAGCATGAATTTTAAAAGAACAACGGAGTAATGCTGCACCATACGGGGGCCAGAGGAGATTAAGGAGTGAAAAAGCGGTGAGGGGTGTACAGGAACAGCATGTCTAGCTTGAGAGGCCACGAACCGCTGAGGGTTCACTTAGGAAGCTGACCACAGGAGGAGCTGGGGTGGGTGCCCAGACAGCAAGAAATATAGGTCTGGAGCTGAGGACAGAAGGGGAGGGCTGGAGGCACAAAAACGGAAGTTCCTGAAGTTCTGGAAAAACGTGACATCCAGAGTATGAAGAGCAAGAAAATTTCACCCGAAGCCAGAAAAAAACAGCCCTGGACATGGAGTAGGCTAGGAAGCCCTTAGCCAGGGTCTGCAACACTCCAGCTAAGCAACATTTGAAAGTCACTTAGCTCCTCTGAGGTTTCCTCATGTATAGTAAGTATCGCAGGTGTTTTTAGAGTTATTGTCACATGCCACGTGTTAGGGGTGATATGCAATTAGTATAAGGACTGTTTATGCTCTTCCCAGGTCTCTGAAAAGAAAACACCCTGCATCCCCTCAAGACTCAGCAGGGATGTCCCCAGGCATTTACACACCTTAGGCAAAGACAACCAATAGTTCACATATAAAGATTTCACTGAAGGGACAGCCAGTAAGAAACAGTGATGATTTTTTGAAGGTCAGAACGTTTTTGACTATTAGTCCCCTCAAGGGCACAGCAGGGCTATGACCGCTGATGGATGCCACTGAGACCACGCTCCCTGCCTCCTACCTGGGCGCGATCCTGAATGTGACCCTTGGAGTAGAGGATGCCTTCTTTGGAGACGTACGTCTCATACAGGGTGTACCCGTAGGACTGGCCACTTCCCTCATTCACGGGCAGCATCTCCATGGAAATCGGCTTGGTAGACTTGACTGGCTATGGCAGACATGAGCGAAACCAGGCTGAAGGTTGAGGCTGGACACAAAAACCCCAGAAACTCCCAGCCGAAGCCCACCTCTCCGAAGTGGCCCCAAGGGCCTTGTGAGCAGGACTATAAAAGAGGACGATGTGGCGATGATCGTGCTTAAGTGCGGCGTGCAAATGGCCCTTTTTGTTTTTCAAACCAATCTCATATTTCTCTGCGTGTGCTAGGCAGGGAGGTATTTTTATTGTTCAGACAGAAGAGCTGAGGTCAAGATGGCTAGGTGTGGTGACTCGCACCTCTAATCCTAGCACTCTGGGAGGCCAAGGCAGGTGGATTGCTTGAACTCAGGAGTTTAAGACCAGCCTTAGCAAGAGTGAGACCCCTATCTGAACTAAAAATAGAAAAACTAGCCAAGCATGATGCTGGGTGCCTGTAGTCCCAGCTACCCAGAAGGCTGAGGCAAGAGGATCACTTGCACATAAGAATTTGGGGTTGCTATGAACTATGATGCCATGGCACTCTACCCAGAGTAATAGAGTAAGAAGGGAAGGGAGGGGAGGGGAGGGGAGGGGAGGGGAGGAGAGGGCAAGAAAAGGGAAGGAAAGGGAAGGGAAGGGGTGGGGGCAAGGTAAGGGAAGGGAAGGGAAGGGGGCAAGGAAAGGGAAGGGAGGGAGGGGGAGGGGAGGAGAAAGAAAGAAAGGGAGGGAGAGAGGAAGGAAGGAAAGAAGGAAGGAAAGAAGGAAGGAACGATTTGTGGACCTGGCTCTCCAATTCATGTCTGGAGCCTGCACTGGACTCCTGCATACAGGAATTCCAGCCTGGCCTTCCTTTCTTTTTCTTTTTTACACTAACAGAAATCACCTGGGCCCATAGTCATATTCATAAATCCACCTATCTAGCAGGACCCTAAAACACCCTGTTTGTTTATACCATGTCTACTGGCCCCCTCCAGCTAGAGGTCCACAGGGGTTTCCAATGCAGTATCACCTAAAACTGCACTGACCACAGCACTTCCCCAGGCCACTCTTTTTCCTTTAAAAAGAACATCACCCATCCAGCCAAAGAGGTAGGAGGCACAAGACAATGTCCTCCCCCTCCTTTTCTCTCTCATCCTATGTCATCCAGTCATCACCTCCTGTCGAGTCCAGCTCTAAATATCCGCTTCACGCATCCTCTTCCTTTGTTCCTACTCCCCAAGTTCAAGTTCAGGAGACTGCTGTTTGGTTTTACTGCTCTAGCAGTGTCCCCCACAGCACCACCAGAGAAATCCTGAAATACACACCTGTCTCTCTGACTCCGAGCTCTGTTGAAAATGACTTCCCATAACTTTCAGAGAATCATTCAAACTTCTTAGCATAAAAACATGACCCTTCAGAACCCCTTGGAGAAACAGATGCATCTAGGTGTGTGAAGCCACACAGCCTGCAACATCGGGGAGGACCAAGGAGCAAAGATCTCAAAAGCTCTGGGAGTCATGTCAAGAGGACACAGGCACCAGCTTACAGGGTCTCCCACTGGTTTAAGAGGGGACAATTGGAGCATGAAGACAAGTCTGCAATGGGGTAGAAACATGTTAAATGCGTGGATAAATATATCATTCTGATAAAAGTAAATACCGTATATACTTGAGTATAAGCCGAGTTTTTTCAGCACAAAATTTGTGCCGAAAAACCCGAACTCGGCACAAATTTTGTGCCGAAAAAAACTCGGCTTATACTCGAGTATATACAGTACTTGAATTTTTGTCCTGACTTTTCCATACAAACTATAGTACTTATTTTGGGGTAATAAAATAATTGATGAAGGGAGGCTCTATACAGAAGAATTCAAGTGAATAAGCCCAGAATAAATGATAGAATTAGAATGATAGCATTTGCAAAACCTTTAGTGAAATACTGGATATAGATAATAATTGTCAATGTATACTGAAAGCATGAGGTAAAAGGCTGATGGGAATGTTGAAAAATGAATAGATCTCACAACATCTGAACCCGCTTATCAATTATGAGACACATCCAACCATCGTGTGCCTGGCATATGAGGCATAGAAAGTACACCACCACCCCCTCTAAGTATACGTGCACACAGATGAATAAAAACCTACCTTTAAACCCATCAAGGATCTAGGTCTAACTATCAACTTACAGAAAATGCAGGGAATACAGAGACCTGTCACCTGACACAGTAGGGATTTAATCAGCAAAACCAAACCCGCAATGCAGAGAATTCTAGAGTATAAATAATGCAGCTTTCCCACCAAATAAATGGAATAAAAAGAAATATAAAAAACATACAGGTTAAAGGAAACGAAGGAGACATGCCAATTAAATGCAATGCGTGATAGCCTCCATTTGGATCTTGATATTATCAAATTGATGCTACCAAAAATGTATGACATAATTGAGAAATTTCAGTGCTGGCTGTTTTATGATTTTCAGCAGTGACAGGCTACAGCCAGCTTGTACTGGCTTGTAGCTGGACCAGGCACAGCTCCCCAGCTCCACGTGATCATGTTAGCAGCTTGAAGGTAGCCATGGTGCTACCTTCAGCTTGGGACAGTGATTTTCCTTTTTATTTTGTTCTGGAATAGGGAATGGGAAATACCACTGTAGGCCTACTCTAATCTTCCTTGCTCTTGCTGCCTACTGCCTCTTCTGGCCCACTGCTGTCTCCCTAGAATTTTCTCTTAGACACATTCTTATTGCCTGCCTCTTCAGGATCACTAACTACTGTTTCCTCTTTGGGTGAAGATTTCGTCTTCTTGGGAGGACTCACACGGCCGTGTTGACCAGTGACTTCTAAACTGTGTTCCTTGCCCTGGGGTCGAATTAGAAGTGGCACACAGACCATCCTAGAGAAATAAAGGATGGCTGGCCCTTAGAAAGGAGAAAGCACAGAGTGACAGAACTTACCCCTGACTTACCTAGTTTGTTTTATTAGTGAACTTTGCAATAAGTCTGGAGAAAGGGTATCTCTACTAAAATAGAAATTTGCATATTATTGCCCCTACCTCTAATCAATATGCCTTCCTTCTAACCATCTTTGGAAGGCAAGGGATCTTGTCCCAGCTAGGTTGTGAAAGGGAATCTTCCTAGTATCCTGCAATAATTTATCCTAGTTTAAACAATTTCTTCAAATCCAAATTTCTAAATTCCTATTCCAAATTGTGAAATTAGGAGAGGGAAAGACAACTATTAAAGACTACTTTTCATTCCCCAATATGTACTTCCTGTCCTTTGAGCAAAGGCTATCTGTCCTCTCTTTTGTCCAAAGACTACCCCATGTGTCTAGGCCCAGGAAATGCTCACCGGGTCCAGGTAGGGCAGGATGTCCCACAGTGACATGAAGTGTAACAGTGTCACTGACTTATATGAAGACCTCTCTGGATGGTCTGGTTGGAGAGGCATGGGAATTTCTGCAATGAAAATCAGATGGTTGGGTCATTCCAGGATCCTTCCCCAACCCCACTCAGGTACCCTGCTACCCAAAGCCAGCAGGAGTGAAGGGCCCAGTCACAGGCCATGGCTCCCCAATTTCAGGGAGAGTCACAACATGGGGAGTGTTTGAGGGGGATCCCTCTCATGTCCCCAAGCTCTGAGGCAGGTGCCTTGCCACCCTGGAAAAAGAAGGTACATTAGTCCCGCCTGTGGGCTCAGGAGTTCTCAACCCTGGATCCTCAGCAGAATCTCCTAAAGCCCAGTGGGAAAATACATACATGCTCAGATTCCCCCCTTCCCTTCCCATTCCAACTAGGACATATTTACCTCAGAGCTCTGGGAAGGGCCTGGAACGTCTGGTTCTAAAAGCGCCATAGAAAATTCTGCTGCACACCCCAGACTAAGCAACATGGCCCTCGTGCTGAGTACACAGAGAGCACCCCCTGTATCTTACGCATATTTGAATCCCCAGTGCCTAATGATAAAATAAACTGGAGTAAACTATCTCCCATCCCCTCACTCTCCTCTTCAGCAGACAGAGACCACTTGGGAAGGCTGGGTTATCATTCAGATTGAGATCATTGCTGGGTACCTAAAACGGAGTTAAAATACTCTTGAAACGCGAGATACTCAGTTGTGTATTCTCCTTCCTCTGACAGCAGTGCCCCATAGTCTGAAAAACATAAACAAATGCATCATTTTCCCCAGGAAAGCCTGAGCTTCAGCTTCTTTCCCCCACCAAAAGATGAGCTTGGTACTGAGCAAAATGATCATTAATATAGCAGCTTCGAGAGAAAAACACTTGGTACTAGGGAAAAGAAAAAAAAACCTCCATGTCCCAGTTAATTTTGCCAAGGAGACATCTGCCAGGCTTCCCAGGGCCTTCAACAGCATCGGTCCTTGGGTGTCTAATAAGCTCCAGCCCAGTGGTTTCTACTTCCCATTCAATTTCCAGCTGAACACATGTCCTTCTTGCACACTTGACTTCCCACTTGCTCTCTTAATAGACTTGTAGATTGGGGAAGACACATCAATCGATATCCTGGTGCTATTAGAGGATCCAAAGTCACTGTTTCTACAGGAAACTTCTAAGAACAAGGGTCTGTGCAGGGGATAGACAAGATTAAGCTACCAGGCTCAGCACCCATAGCATAGTGGTTACGGCACCAGCCACATACACCAAAAATGGCGAGTTTGAACCCGGCCCAGGCCAGCTAAACAAAAATGACAACTGTAAGAGAATCACTTAAGCCCAAGAGTTTGAGTTTGCTGTGAGCTGTGACACCATGGCACGACATTCTACCAAGGGTGACAAACTGAGATTCCACCTTAAAAAAAAAAAAAAAAGATTAAGCTACCAACTTCTCTGCTTGCAATGTCCCAGAAAGTCTATCCTCTAGTGGTGAATAAATTCTAGTACCATCAAAAGGAACAAATACCAAACCCTCAACCCCTGGGATATGGTAAAGGAAAAACAGATGAGCCATTTCAGAGATTATCCTCAGAGGCCAACCCTAAAAGCCCCAGTCTCAAATGGTGGGCTGACCTCAGTTGGAGACAATTCTGGGGGACAAGTACTTGCCATAGCTGGTGACCACAGGGAGATAAGTGTTCAGAAATGCAGCTCCACCTATAAAACCAAAGTTGGTGCCACCATGGAACATGTAGAAGTTGAGGGAAAACCTGAGCTTGAACATTTCTCGCACGTCCTTCATTAGCACTGCGTAGAGGGAGGAAGAAAAGGGCTAATGGAAGAATGTGTGAGAACTTACAGCCCATTGTGGATTCTCAAATCATCTAGACCTAAAATACTCACAGTCTATCAATATCTCATGCCCCCTAAAATGTGAGGGATTAGCCAGAATTGATTAAGAAGGGTAGGTCAAGTTATTCTCAGTATTACTTTCATAACCCAAAGTCATTCCTTACTTTCTTCCATGGATTTCACATTTTGGGAGATATTTTCTGTACCATACAAACTGCACATATCAAGTTTGTGCCTCCTTGTCTTAGGTCAGTGGTTTTCAACCTGTAGGTCGCAACTCACAAGAACCGTATTAAAGAGCCACAGCATTAGGAAGGTTGAGAACCACTGTCATATGTGCAGAATAGTGTTTCTTCTGTACTTACCACTTCTAACAGTGATTGATCTCAAATTACAGCACCAGTAACACTCACCTTCATTTTAAAGATCACTACAGTTCACCAGGGGACTGCAGAATTGAGATAGATCATCAGAGACCAGATAACATTCTACTCTCACCCAACGAACTTTCATTGAATTTCCCTTCCTGCCAGAATGATTCAATCTGAATAATTTAATAGCTTCCACAAACTATAACTACAAGGGAAACTCCACTAAAATTTAAGTTTTAACTGCAGTGATCTCAGGATGCTCATTTTACGCTGTCATTTTACCTGCACTGATATCTGTCTACTTAATCACATTGACATTTGCTGAGCTATAAGATGCAGGAGCCTTGTACCCTACATCTCAATTACACTAATCAGCAGAGCAAATAAGTCAGTGTCATCTGTGGCTTGTGTTTTCCTGAGAATGGAACAAAGCAGCGCTCACCTTGTGGGTCCAGATAATTGCGGACAGCACCCCATGTGTCAAAAGATGCTGCTGTATATACCATCATCATTATGGGGCTAAGACCCTGCGAAAAATCAAGTGGCAATTGAGAAAAGTCTGTTACAATTCAGAAGCTTGAATTGCTTGGAAGGGAACTGTAAAGTCTGGTTCTCACACCCCCTTGGTGACTCAGAGCATCCCTTCCCTGCTCACCGACTCTGAGCTCACCAACTCTGAGCTTTACTCTCTGGCTCTCAGACTGTTTTCCTGGTCTCATTATTCCTCCTGTTTCACTGCTCTTCTTGCCTAAGCTTTGGTAAAGTCAACTGCCATTTCAACACTGCCCTTTCTAGAACTTTCTAGAATCTTTGAAATGACCTCAAATGACCCTCAATCCCCTCAAATGACCAGAGTAGAGCTCTAATAAGGAAGCGCCTGACACAGAGGAAGCACTAAAAATGTTTCTCTCATGTGGTTCTCTAAGTCTATAAAATGCATTGGAAACAAATCACAAGATAATATTTAATGCTGAAGGCTAAGGGCATGATATTGTGGGCAGGTGAATTTGATTTAGTCAAACCTAAAGCCACTTACAAGAGGCATTTCAAGGGCACAGTAGATCCAGGTGTTAACTGAAGGGCAAGAATCAAAACACATCGCCCAGCCCTGAAGTGTCCTTACCTGGATTGCAGCAAGTTCTTGGTAAGTTTCTTGCTTAATTCTCTTCAGGTGGACAGTGGCAAGCACTGGAGAGGGAAGGGAGAAACTTAGCACAGGCCCTGCTATGACTATTACAGGGCAGGGCAGAGGACACCCCAGACCCATGACAGGGTCAGGAGGGACAGTGGGCTCAGTGCCTCCCATACACGCCCCCCATGGGCATTTCCCATTGACACGGCTCATGGCTAGTCCTGAAGATAGGATTCAACAGTTGGATCCAAACAGGTGACATACAAAGGGCTTTCAAACACATCCCTTCACTTAGCATCTGCAGTGAATGACCCGGAGAAGGAAGACTGGCCGTTAAACCACACCACACTGATGCATAAATACAGGGCCCCAAGAAGAAATCGAGCCCAGAGAGGCAAATAACCTAAAGACCTAAAACTTGGCTGTGGGTCTCCTGACTTCTAATTCAGAGCACTAATCTGACTCTCCCACTACAGACGAAGAAGAGTCACAAAAAATCCCGGGCATGGGGAGTATGGAAGAGGCCAAGGCATCTGACAAAATTGCTTGAGCTTGGGCAGCGCCTGTGGCTGAAAGGAGTAGGACGCTGGCCCCATATGCCGGAGGTGGTGGGTTCAAACCCAGCCCTGGCCAAAAACCACAAAAAAAAAAAAAAAAAAAAAAATTGCTTGAGTTCAAGAATTCCATAAGGCAGGCCAGGTGCAGTGGCTCATGCCTGTAGTCCTAGCAGTCTGGGACACCAAGGCAGGTGGATTGCCTGAGCTCACAGGTTTGAGACCAGCCTGAGCCAGAGTAAGACCTCGTCTCTAAAAAAAAAAAAAATAGCCGGGTGTTGTGGAAGGCACCTGTAGTCCCAGCTACTTGGGAGGCTGAGGCAGAGAATCGCTTGAACTCAAGAGTTTGAGGTTGCTGTGAGCTATGATGCCACAGCATTCTACCATAGTTAACAAACTGAAACTCTATCTCAAAAAAAAGAATTCCAAAAGGCAATGTTGTCTGGCTCCATTTGTCCGTGTGTTATCTTTTCCCATGTCTCCACGTATCAACCTATGTTTCCTCCTTGTAATTCTATTCTGTATTTCTCCACTGCTTTTATTTCCTGGACTTACTTACACCATGACCTCGAAGGGCCGCGTCCATGACAGTACAATTTCTCTGACACACGTCCACTTCCCGTGGCTCACTTGTGGCCATTTGACAGTGACAGACTTGCCTTTAATCAAGTCCCAGCCAGTCCCTCCTCTGGGCCACCCAAAGGCTGAGGGGGATGGAGCGAGTGTTCTGGAAAGTGCATACCCTGGGTAATAGCCGGTGGGACAGCAAGATCTTACTAGCTCCTTAACTCAGCTCTGCTTTCACCTGAAGACAATGGGCTCTCACCCATGGGGGATGGGAAAGCCAGCGTGGCAAAGGGAGTCCTTTTCTGTTTCAGACTTGACTAATGGAGGAACTTGGAGGAACTAGGGCAAAACCAAAACTGTACCATTTTCTATGTGGCCTTTTCTCAGTTCCAGTCCACTGTCAGCAGTCATGAGTAGCACCTCGATCCCCCGGGTCACCAGGGCCTATGGAGAAATTCAGCAAGGTAAATGAACTGTCTCTGACCTCATGGGATTGCTCCTCTCTGGAAAATATTATGACAATAAAAAAACTAGATTGAAGCTGAAGAGGAATGGAGAGGAAGGTCTAATTCCCCAACTAACTACTTATAAGTCAGGAAATTAGGACAAAATTATCCCTGCTTCAGCCACACTCAGCAAGGGACAATGGAAATTTCAAATCTAAAACAAGAGGCAGTGAGATTCTTTGGATTCACCTTAATAAAGTACTTTCCTCTAAAGACCTGAATTCTGAAATTTTCTCCAGTGTGTCAAGGAGCTAGAGTGGACA
The DNA here is from genome assembly GCA_963574355.1 of Loris lydekkerianus. Taxonomy (NCBI): domain Eukaryota; kingdom Metazoa; phylum Chordata; class Mammalia; order Primates; family Lorisidae; genus Loris; species Loris lydekkerianus. Next base: position 32,840 of record CAUYPK010073645.1, read on the forward strand.
TTCTTCTCCACATCTTCACCCAAATTAGGCACATCTTGCATACCAAGAGACATTTGTGGACTTGTGCACAAGTGTGGGTTTTCCTTTGGGCAGTGGCAAAGGCAGTCAAGATGTAGCTAAGTCCACCCATAGTCACACATTTGACTGCATAACCCTTTAATGTAATGTTCCTACTTTAACTAGAAAAAAACTTCTACATAGATTCTAAACCCAAGATAGAGAGATGAGGCTAAGGAACCTATCTACTTCGGTGTAAAAGACTGGGACTGTGCCCACAGATGCTGACAAAAGCCAAAGATATACCTTCCTTGGTCTTTTGGATCAGAATGTCATGAAAATTAAAATATTCCTACAATTAAACCTAGATGCCTATGTTAAGTATGAGAAAGTAATTTGTTTCCACCGAACTCTTTTGAAAAAGAGGGTAAGCCAAGAAGTGACTCTGAGAAGAGCCAGTATGTCACACACCAATCAGCGTTGCCCCACCTCACTTACCGTGGGTCCTGTTGGGAATGCCATGAGTCAAGTTTCTAGCCCCAGTGAGCAACATGACTCAATGGCAGGCGACTATATAATTTATCCTACTAGACACTTGAGAAAGGAGAGAGTGGTAACAATTATTCCAGCATCCTGGTGGTGTCCTGGACAAACCAGGATGCATGCATGGTTCACAAGTCACAGGGACAGTAACAAGTTCTACTTCTAGGGATCATGAGCTTTTGTGTTTCCAACTCCTATGGTTTGCATGTGTCCCCCAGAAGTTCAAGTGTTGGTAACATGGTTACTATTTTGGTGGAGTTAAATGGTGGGGCTTCGGGGAGGCCACTGGCTCACAAGTGCTCTGCTATTATGGACTAATGCCATTCATGAGGGGCAGAGTTTATGGTTCAGTATGAGGGGTCATCCCTTTTCCTGTCTTATGTGTTTGCTTGCCACATGATGGCTTCCACACCTGGCTCCCCTCCCCAGAGGCCAGCACCATGTTCTTGAACTTCCCAGCCTCCAGAACTACAAGCCAAATAAACTTTTCTTTATAAATTATCCAGTCTGTGGTATTGTGTTATAGCAGCAGAAAATGACAAAGATACCAACTAAACTTCTTTCTAATCACAATTAGACAACTGAATAAAATATTTTTTAGGAACTTACTTGGAGATAGCAGATACATAAGGTAGAACTTGAGAAGCCAACATCCCAGGGAGAAAGGGATGCTAGCACTTGGCACTGCTTTTCCCTTGAAGAGAACAGCTGATTCCTAAAACACCAGCCAAGAAGAGTCTGAGAAGTTGAGCAGAGATGCCAGCAATTTTGTAAGATTTGGGGAAAGAAAGTGCAGTTTGGTGACTGCCACAGCTATAGGACTATACCCTGGGATTAAGGGTGAACAAGAATTAGATTAGCTCACATAAGGATTGAAGCTCAGCTTCAAATCATTGCAAATGTCTGCCAGAGCAAAAATGAATCTATCTCAGAAGAGGGGATAGGGAAGGAGCTGACACAGGTTCACCACACTGCCCCTTTGAGTCTGTCATCCATAGGATGATAAAGTTGCTTGTATTTCAAGGAAAAAAATGAATCCATCTGGAAGATGATCAAGAACCCCAGACACAATAACTAAGAAAATGCCATGAAGGCTATATTAAACAGTTTGATGAAAATATTTCAGATTGTATATGAAACCAGCACATTGTACCCCTTGATTGCACTAATGTATACAACTATAATTTAATAAAAAAAATTTAATCTAAAAAAAAAAAAGAACCCCAGACAATCTCAATGTTTTCATCAATAAATATTTGACATTAAATTTAAAAATAATTAGGATACCAAAAGACAATACTTTCTTGGAACCATGAGAAAAAACACAACAGAAACAAATAAAAAAGAACTCAAATATTAGGTTTATTAGACATAAATGTTGAAATAATTAAAGTGTTCAAGGAATTGAAAAAATAGAAAATGTTGCTAAGAAATAAAAACTATAAAAAATACTAAATAAAAATTCTAGATCTTAAAATTAAAAGACTTGAAATTAAGAACTTAATAGTATAAGTTTAACATTAAATTTGACAAACCTAAAGAGAAAATTAATGAATTGGAAGAAAATTTAGAAGAAATTATCCATTCCATTATGTAACTGGAATATGATGAAAACATCTGGGTAATTGAAATGGCAGAGGAGAGGGGAAGGAAAACAGAGGGTATGATTGCTAAGAATCTTCCAAAACAGATTAAAGACTTTAAGGCACAAATTATAGAATACAAAAAATGTACGCAGGATAAGTAGAAACAAAACCAACCTAGACAAATCTTAATAAAATCACTGGAAACCAAAGAAAAAAGTTTTAAAAGCAGCCAGAAGAAGAGAGACAAAGGAACAATAATTTTATTGATAACTGACTTCATAATAGAAACAATGGATGCCCGAGGAATCCCCAAATAAGTGCCAACCTAGAATTCTCTATACAGCAAACATACACTTCAAAAATGATGGTAAACTAGATTTATTTTCAGACAAACAAAAAGTGAAAGAATTTGTTGCCAATATATGTAGAACAACAACAACAAATACTAAAGGTAGAGAAAAATGAGAAATGAAAGTTCAGAGATGCAGAGAGGAAAAAGCAACAAAAAAAGTAAATTATATGGGTAAATCTTAGTGACTATTAATTCTATGAATACAGGTAGTTTCCATGGAGAAATTAAACTGGACCTTATTCATCTTCAGTCTCATAGTTCCATGCAATCTACAGGTATTCAGGATATGTTTGCTCTACCAACTAACAGTGAAACAGGTAGCATGTAAATATGAAGAAAGATTAAAGGAGCACTTACCTCTTTAACATATAGCATATATTTTTTATCCAGACCATATGAACCATATTCATTCTCGATCTGCACAGCAATGATGGGGCCACCTTTGTTATACTGAAGGTCAAGGAAATGAGAGTATGAGAGTGAGGCTAAGGGTGGGAAAAGACTGGATTTTCCAAGTCTGCAGTGCTATCAAAATAACACACTCCTAAAGTCAACCTCGAGTTGCAATATGGTTCTGGCAATTTCTCTCACTCTATAGTTAGCAGTCACCTCCAGAAAGAAGCCATATACTCAAAATCCTACCTTTCCAAATATTGCCTAAAGAATTAACTCCCTTACTTTTTCCCTAATTCAATCCATTAATCATGGGACCTGTAACTTTCACAACCGTCTTTCTGCCTAAGCACCAGTGACACCGTCAATGGCTAAGGTGTCTGTCATCATAGGGGTTATCACCTCCCCTGTGTTGGTACAGCCCATCTCCTTCCCACTTCTCAGGAATGTTACTCTTTGGTGCCCTTCTGTCTGTATCTTCACTTCTTTCTTTACTGAACCTTTCTCTCTCATCATTTAAAATTGACCTACGGCCTTGGGTTTTAGATAACTTTCCTGGACCACTTCCCCCTCTGGTTTGGCACCCACTTGCTCTCTTTATCTTCTTGGCCAAACTTCGTGAATTATTTTCTTCCTCACTCTTGACCCATCCTCTCCTCTCCTCACTCTGGCCTCACTTTCGCTCTTTCCACATCACCAAAATTATTAATATTGATCTTCTTTTTGTTAAATTCAGTCACAAAATTTTAGTCTGGATTTAATTTAGTAACGTTTGATACTCTTGGCCATTTTTTTCCTTCATGAAACCCTCATGTCTGTAACCCATTCTCTCTTAGCTCTGGTCACTCTTCCTCAATCTCCTTTGTGGGCTCCTTTTATCCTACTCACCTCTTAACGCTGGTGCTTTTTATGGTTCTTTGCTAATTCCAATCCTGTGCTGGTTGCAGCCCTCTCTGCTTCACGATGATGTCCTTTGACAAGTACCTTTAAATTTTCCTTCCTTACCGTCCCTTTCTGCTAATGTTAACATGTCCAGTTATCCGGTATCTTCATAGCTCTCTCAAAATCTGAGTCAACTAACATATTTTCTCTCCACATCTTACACCTACCATACCCTAGTCAAATTTCATTGTGCCCACTTTGTACTTCCTCAACCTACTCTTGGAACATATGAGACCACCATGAGGTACCTCCTCCCAGATAAGAAAAATACTGTTGGCCCTTAAGGATTAAACTCATCCCAGGAATGCAAGTACCAATCTGGGCAACACCTGGGACGATATGTAAGGGTGACCGAAGTATTTGCACACCAAAAACTGATCACCAGGACCTAGGAGAAACTTCAGATGGAGAAGGTTGAACTGGGAGGGTATTTAGCAATCAAGAAATAACTGGCTATCTTGTAATCCCTGATGGGGGAGAAAAAGAAGACACAAAGCCTAAAATAGTGTTTCTCCAACCTTTAACTTGCATATCCCCTGCTGACAAACATTGAACAACTTTTTCAAAACCTGCTTCTCCCTCCCCCTTTTTATCCAGCCAATGAGAAATCCAGCAGACTAGAAAACAGAAAAGCAAAGAGGAAAGATCTAGACGTTGACAGAACCTGGAATTATCTGTATCATCTGAATCTAATAAGTACAACTAAAGTTTCTAAAAGACAGACATTTATAAATAAGGACGTGCTGATTCAAGAGGCTGGTAGAATGTTCTGGAGACTGCCTAACCTCATGACCTGATTTCATGCTCACGAAGCAACTTTCTGATTACTAATTTAGTTTTCCATTCGAGAGTCTCAAGACTTAGGAGTCCTAAATTAGAAATGCGGGAGAGCATTCTGGTCTAGCATTGGTTAGTAGAATTTTGTACAAAGATGAAAATGGTCTATATTTGCACTGCCCAATATGGTGACAACTGGCCATGTGTGGCTACTTAGTACTTGAGATGTGGCTAGTGTGAATGAGAAACTAAATTTTTTATTTCATTTAATTAATTTAAATTTGAATTTAAATTTAAATAGCCACATGTGGCCATGGTTATCCTATTGGACAGGGTAACTCTAGTCTCAGCAAAGGCCAATCCTACTACACCACACATGGCACACTGATTTATGTTCTTCAGTCACTTAGGAGTTTCTTTCTTTTTGGGGGGGGCCTTTTTTTATTGTTTGGGATTCATTGAGGGAACAAAGAACCAGGTTACACCAATTGCATTTGTTAGGTAAATTTCCTTTTATAATTGTGTCCTGCCCCTAAGAGGTGCGTCATACACCATGACTCCCCATACCCTTCTCTCCTCCCCTCTCCCGGCTCCCTACACCTCCCCCCACCCACCATGTATTAGGTCATATATTGTCTTCATAGTAGAATAGAGTACACTGGATTCTTGCTTCTCCATTCTTGTGGTGCTTTACTAAGAAGAATCTGTTCCACCTCCATCCGGGTTAATACAAAATACAAAAGATATAAAGTCTCCATCTCCTATAATGGCTGAATAGTATTCTATGGTATACATATACCACAGCTTGTTAATCCTTTCTTGGATTGATGGGCATTTAGGTTGTTTCCATAATTTGGCCTCTGTAAATTGAGCTGTGATAAATAGTCCACTTAGGCCAGGGATCCTCAAACTTTTTAAACAGGGGGCCAGTTCACTGTCCCTCAGACTGTTAGAGGGCCGGACTATAGTTAAAAAAAAAAAACAAAAAACTATGAACAAATTCCTATGCACATTGCACATATCTTATTTTGAATAAAAAAAAAAGGGAACAAATACAATATTTAAAATGAAGAACTAAAGTTAAATCAACAAACTTATCAGTATGTCAATGGGGACTATGGGCCTGCTTTTGGCTAATGAGATGGTCAATGTCTGGTTCCATATTTGTCACTGCTAGTCGTAACAAGTGATGTAAGTGTGCATCAGTTAGTCCCGAGACTGAGAGGAGTCGAGACACAGAGAGGAGGGGAGTCAGGGAGTGCGGCACACACTCCACACATGCACACTGTAGCAGGGCAGGCAGCGGTGGCAAAAACACTCGGAGGGCCAGATCCATGTCCTTGGCAGGCCGCATGTGGCCCATGGGCCATAGTTTGAGGACCCCTGACTTAGACATTTCAATGGCTTCCCTGGGTCTAATTAACTCTGAAATGCCCATAATGTCAGGAATCAACTCTGTCACTAGTAAAGTCAAACCATGTGGACCCTTCCCCTGGCCATGTGCAAGCCTTATCATTGCCTCCATCTGTCTACAGCATCTCCTTCCAATGATCCCCGTGAGGATAAAATTTGCTAAGTAAATCTTAATTACCTTAATTAAAAGGTGCAAAGGTTGATACCTAATAGATGCTATGTACTTGTTACTCCTCCCTGCTCATTTTCTACCTCATATCTATATAGTCCAGTGGTTCTCAACCTTCCTAATGCCACCAACCTTTAATACATCCCAAAGGGGTCGTGACCCACAGGTTGAGAACCACTGATATAGTCTATGTTTTCCAACCACTTTAGAAATACAGTGGCACGATATTTCCACTTAAAGAATGAGTATGCATGACACAATGATTTTATTGCAGAGCAGTATATCAAGAGCTAAGTAAATTGCAACTCCTACAAAACCACTGACCTAAGCTTATCTGTGTAAGTTACTATTTCTGAAGGACTGATGAGGCTATCTTTAGGAGAAAAAAAATGTAGGCATTTGAAGATAATCATTAATTTCCTGTTTATGGCAATAGAGAGAGCAAGTAAATGATGGTCAAGGCAAAACAAAAATACACCGAGTGTGGTGCCAAGTGTCCTTCCAGGAAAAAGGTAGATCTAATATGTGAGTTTGTTCAGTTGGGCAGTGGGTGGAAAAAAGCCATAAAAGAACACAGTTGAAACCTGCCATTTCACACACGGAATTGCATGTGCCTCTTCCTTCAGAGTGTCCAGAAAGTAAGTTAGCCCACCCAGGAAACCAATCCAGGCAATCACTTCCCTTGGCCGTCCAGGCAGGGGCTTGGGTTTTACCTGGTGTGGCACTACCCTGGAAATCAGCTGGTCAAAATAGCGATTCACTGCTTTAGTGAAGCCCTTGTAAGTTGTTCTCAGCTTCATTTTCCGGTCCTTGAGTAACCAGCTACGATTGAAAAGGTGAGACTCAGACTTGGGAAGGGAGACAGCATAAGAATGTTCGATAAGACCAAATTTGCACAGCCACACCAGAACGGTATATGATGAGGGGCTAATACAACTTTAAGAAAAAGCAGTCATGAGCTGTCAACTCTTTCCTCGAAACATAAATAGACCTTGTATAAAATGACACTATCTGGGATAGAGCTCATCAAAACATGACCTCCAGGCCAAATCAGATCTGCAATCTGTTTCTGCAAATAAAGTTATATTGTCACAGAGCCATACCCTTGTGTGTCCATGTTGTCATGGCTTGTCTACCAGCAAGATTGAGTTGTTGCAAGAGAGACTATATTCTTATGTTGTCTACAAAGCCTAAAGTATTTACTATCTGGCTTTTTTATAGAAAAAGTTTGCCAATCCTTCTTCTAGAATGAGATTTTTTTTCCAAAAAATTTAGGGGGTACAAGTGTTTTTTGTTACATGGATAAATTTTATCATGCTGAAGTCAGGGTTTTCAGTGTATCAGAATAGTGTATGTTTCACCAAATAGGTAGATTTTTATCCATTACACCACTTTCTCTCTCCCTTTCTTAGTTTCCAATGTCCCTTATACTACTTTATTACAACATATAGCCCTTATTTTGTTCCCATGTAAAAGTGAGAACAAAGGGTATTTATTTTTCCATTCCTGGGATACTTAGGAATCATGGCTTCCAGTTCCATTCAAATTGCTGCAAAAGACATTATTTCATTTTTTATGGCTAAATAGTACTCCATGATGTGTATGTGTGTACACACACTCACATACACACACTGCAATTTGTTAATCCCCTCATGTATTGATGGGACACTTACATTAGTTCCATATCTTTGCAATTGTAAATTGTGCTGTGATAAACATTCAGGTACAAGTGTCTTTTTTATAATAGCTTCATTTCCTTTGGGTAGACACTCAGTAGTGGTATTGCTGAAGCAAATGGCAAGTCTAGGGGCTGGATGCAGCAACTCACGCCTGTAATCGAAGCACTCTAGTAGGCCAAGGCAGGTGGATCACCTGAGGTCAGGAGTTCAAGATCAGCCTGAGCAAGAGTGAGACCCCGTCTCTACTAAAAATAGAAAAACTAGTGGGTGTGTGATAAGAGCCTTTAGTGCCAGCTGCTCAGGAGGCTGAGGCAGAAGGATATCCTGAGCCCAAGAGTTTGTGGTTGAGCTATGATGACTCTACAGCACTCTACCCAGGGCAACAGACTGAGACTCTGCCTCAAAAAAATTCCAAACAAATGGTAAGTCTGCTCTTAGTTTTTGAGGAATCACCATAGTGCTTTCCACAGCGGTTGTACTAGTTCACATTCTGACCAACAGTGTATAAATATTCCCTTTCACCACATCTGTGCCAAAACCTATTGTTTTTTGACTTTTTAGTAGTGGCCATTCTGACAGGGGAAATGGTGGTACCTCACTGTGGTTTTCATTTGCATTTCCCTGATAATCAGTGACATTGAGCATTTTATCATGTTTTTAAGACCATATAAGCAAATATAGCAGCAACAAAAATAAGTAAATGGGACTTCATTCCCAGAAGGTTTCTGCACACCAGGGAAATAATCAACAGAGCAAACCACCTACAAAATGGGAGAAAATATTTGCAAACTATACATCCAACAAAGGGCTAATATCCAGAATCTACAAAAAACTCAAACAAATTAGCGAGAAAAAAACAAATAGCTCCATCAAAAAGTGGGCAACAAGCCTGGCTCGGTGGCTCACGCCTATAATCCTTGCACTCTGGGAGACTGAGGTGGATGGATTGCTTCAGCTCAGGAGTTGAAGACCAGCCTGAGCAAGAGGAAGACCCTGAATCTACAAAAATAAAAAAACCAGCCTGGCATTGTGGTAGGCGCCTATAGTTCCAGCTGCTTGGGAGGCTAAGATAAGAAGATCACTTGAGTTGAAGTTTGAAGCTGCTGTGAACTATGACACCATGGCTCACTCTACCTAGGGTGACAGAGTGAGACTCTGTCTCAAAAAAATTCTTTTCTCAATTAAAAAAAAAAAACTTGCAAATACCATACAATCCCTAATATTTTAAAGATCATTTTCTATGTAATTAAATGGATGAAATAGTAAAGGTAAAAATATATACATACAAACAAAGCTAAACACTATGCCTAACTTGCATTTGAATGTGCCTGTGATCCACATGCAATCAATGGCCAGGGACCCTCCAAGGGCAACTTACCTGGGCAAGCCTCCGAGGTCTATGTCACTACCGATGTAGGGGCCTGGCCACAGAATCACCCAGAGCCCCACTTCTGAAGCCATGTTTATAAAATCCCTGGGAAGCAAAGCAACAACAGTAACTTCACAGCAAAGGTGAGGGCTGGAATCACTGCTATGTTTCTTTCCTTGCTTTCTTCTGTGGTTGGAACAGTTGGAACTCCCAGCCTGGCCCACAACAGTCCATGTCGGGGACCCAGGAGATGTGGGCACAATACTCAGTAAGAAATGGGCTCAGTCAAGGCACTAAACAGAAAGGTATTAAAGTGAAAGTCCAGAAATCCTAAACCCACCTCCAACCTTCCCATCCAAATCTATCTCTCCCAGCATTCCTTATGTCCGTGAGCAACACCACCACCCAGGAAGCCACTGGAGGCAGAAACCCACAAATCATCTTCACTTCTCTGTCTTCCTCACCTGGTGTCAATCAGGTATATCTGTTTCTCCAACTTAATGTTTTCAAATTTCAAATTCCTCTGCATTCCTACTGCTATCACATGGGCTCAAGTATTCAACAATTAACATGTTAGTTATTAGAATGGTTGTTTGGTTTCCTTCCTTCATACTTACCTTCTTCCAAGATTTTTCCAATTGCTATCAATAAACAATATGATCATCATCAATAGGAACTAGCATGGATTTTGTATCAGTAGTAGGCACTCAAGGTGAATCTTTAAGTTTGTTTTGACAATTCTATGAGAAAGTTATGATACCGAAAATATTGAATATTTTCTCCACTTTGCAGATAAGAAAATAAAAACTTTGAGTTTCATAAAGGTCACATTTTTAATAAATGGAAGAATTAAAATTAGAACTCAGGCAGAGAGCCTCTAAAAATGAAATCTTAACTACTATGCTATGTTGCCTCTTAAGATTACTGTCACAATGATCTTTTTAAATGTAAATATGAACTTTCCAAGTTAAAATTCTTCATTCTGGGAGGCAGAGGCAGGTGGATTGCTTGAGCTCAGGAGTTTAAGACCAGCCTGAGCAAGAGCAAGACTCCAAAAATAAAAAAACTCAGGCAAGACAATCGCTTAAGGCCAAAATTTCAGGTTGCTATGAGCTATGATGCCCCAGCACTCCCTCAGGATGCCAGAGTGAGACTCTGTCTCAAAAAATAAAAAAGTTAAAATTCTTGAAATGATTCCTTAACACTCTCAGAACAGATTCCAAATTTTGTAGCATGATAGATCAGGCCAGGATCTGGACGTTGGCTACTTTTTGACAGTTCTTTTACTACCAACTAGTAGGAGAGCCAGACAGCATCTCTTGCACTCCCCAGAAAATACTATACAATGTGTGGCACCGAGTTAATTGCCAAACCTCCTATTTGTTTAAAATTGACCTCCAGCCAATAAAATACGAACAGAAGCCACGAGTTCCAACTCCCAAAGACATTCTGGAGGCTCCTTCTTCCGCTGTTGGCTGGATGCTGATAAACATGGTGGTTTACAAGATGGTGAAAGTACAGGACAGAAAAACTCTGACTCCCTCCAATTATTTTTTGGAAGAGAGCCATATGCTCACCAGAAATACCTATTTTAGATTCAACCTGAGTGAAAATAAACCTTTACTGTTAAAAGATCTTGAGGCTTACCTGGTAGCCACAACTAATGTCACCTTAATTAATTTATCATGTTTTCTCACATCTCTGACTTGGCCCATTCTAGACACTTTGTCTGAAATATCACTCGGCCTCTTCTGGTTAATTCCTGCTCAGCCTTGAAATTTACTTCAGATGTAACCTCCCTGCCATCTCCCCTGATCAGCTCCCTGGGCTTACGCTATATATCCTTAGCATGTTGTATTACTTTCCTTCTCTTCAGAGAGTCCTTATTCTTAAAAGCACAAAGTGTCTTGTCTGTCCATCTTCAATGCAACGTCTAAATGCATATTTTTGAATAAACAGTTATTATTCTATTTCTATCATGTCCTAGAAACCCTGTAAATTATAGCCCCGAAATCTCCTTTTACAATTGAGAGAGCAGATTCTTCTTGATAAACAAAATCTGGAGAACTTCTAAACCATACTTGCAAGTAATAAATCCCCAGAACACAAAGGTCTGTGCTCCACCAGAAATAACAGACTCGCTGCTTAAGAAGAAGAAGAAAAAAAATCACACCAGCTCCCTAATGTCTCCAAAAGCAGAAAGTAAGATGCCCCCTGCTACTTCATCTGATCCCCACAGTAAATCTCTGTCTCTGGACAAATTTAGGTATGAACACATACTTGAAATTCAGGCTTCCAGTGAAATAAAATTTGTTTTCTCTTGGCTCATGGAGGTTCCAGGGAATAGGCCTGTAATGGGAAAGACAGAGAAATATCAGAACCTTACCTCGGACTTGACCTGATCCCATGTTGGATTCCCCTGTTTTAATACAGTACCTAGGTTATCTCTACCATGAAGAGGTTGAAGATTTCAATAGCCAAACCTCTATGTGTGCACTATGTATTATGTACAAAATTTCCTCCATCTAATGCCCAGCAAAGATATAGGTAACCAATATTTTTCTATAATTCTGGACTTCACATAAGATAGATATGTGTATACTGTGCTTTGGGATACACCCACAGATTTCTTCTTTTAAATGTTTGTAAAAGCATATATAAATGTAAATCTCTGTATATATAATGGAAAAAAACCTTATTAACCATAAAACAGAAAGATCTGAAGAGTTTATAGGATTGGATGATACAACAGTATTTAAATGAATAAAATGAAACACAACAACTAAGAGCCCAGGATTAATTTAAAAATTACTAGGGAAGCAAAGAAACAGGTCCTATGACCTGTAATGGGGGGAGGGAGGATCAATTAGAAATTAGAAATCAATTACCTAAAATTGATTATAAATTAGAAATAAATCAATTATCTAAAAATCAATTAGAAACAAATCCAGAAATGACACACATAATGGAACTAGCAAACAGAAATATTAAAAGGTATGCAAATATACAGCGTATCTTCAATGCATAAAGGAAAACATGACCATATTGAGAAGGAAAAATGAAAGAGAAAAAAAGAACCAAATGGAATTCCTAGATTTAAGAAAGTAAAATATCTAAAGTGAAAAGCACTCCGGATGCTGTTAACAGCTGAAAATGAAAAATATATCAGTTAGAACTAATAGCAGAGTAGACATAGCAGAAGAAAGGTCAGTTGAACCTTAAGTTATAACAAAAGAAGCTATCTAAAATGGAAAAAAAGAACAAAAATAAGATGGAAGAAAATTTTTGAACAGAGCATCAGTGGTGTCTTGTCAAGAAGCCTAACAATGACCTAATTGGAGTTCCAGAAAAAAGAGAGGGGAGCAAACTGTCTTTGAAGAAGTAGGGGCAACATTTTCCAAATTTGACAAAAACTATAATATAAACCTGCAGATTCAAGAATCACAACAAACCACAAGTAGAATTTTTTTCTAAATAACATACCCTCACATATCATAATCAAGTAGCTGAAAACCAGTGAAACAGAGAAAAATCTTAAAAATGGCAAGGGGGGAAATGGACAGGTCACATACAGAAGAAAAACAGGTAAAGAGGTACAGCAGATTTGCCGCATAGTGATGCAAATCAGAAGACAACGTGGAAACATCTTTGAAGCACTAAAATTAAAAACACAAACAAAAAACTTGACCTAAAATTCCACACCAGTGAAAATATTCCTTCAAACCAAAGAGAAAACAAAGAAATTTTTCAAAAAACCCCCAAAGCTGTGATAATTCATGACCAATAGACTTTCACTATAAGAAATATTAAGGGGGCAGGTGCAGTGAATAGAAAAACCAACCAGGCTGTGGTGGAAGGGGCCTGTAGTCCCAGCTACTTGGGAGGCTGAGGCAAGAGGATCACTTGAGCCCAAGAGTTTGAGGTTGCTGTGAGCTATGATGCCACAGCACTCTACCAAGGGCGATAAAGTGAGACTCTGTCTCAAAAATGAAGAAGAAATCATACAGGAAGTTCTTCAGGCAGAAGAAATGATAACATGGAAATTTTAATCTATGCTAAGGAATGAAGAGCACTAAAACTGGCTAATATGTGGGCAAATAAAAAAGACATTTTTGTCACTTTTTAAATTTCTTAATATGTAATTGTATGTTCAAAAGCAAAAATGATAAAAATATATTAAGCCATGTAGCTTATAAACAAACAAAATGCATGATATAGTATACTACTAAGGATAAGAAAAGTGAGATTAAAAAAAAGTATGCCATAGTTAGGTTCTGCAGTAATAGCTTTATGTTTTTCTAGGAAAGAGAGAACAAATTAGGAATTAATTTAAGAATTCAGGTACAGAACTTTACATAAGAATTTTGGGAAAGAATTTCAGGATTCTTTGCCAGGTAAGAATGTCTCCTAAAAAAACAAAAAGGAAGAAAAAAAGAAAGAAATTAAGCATTCTTAAAATATATTTTGAAAAATGAAATGAGGAATATAATGCATGAGAAATTATAAATTAAAAAGGGCTACAACAAATATGATGAATGCTGTTAAAATAATTCATAGAATATCATATAAAATCATGTACAAAGAAATTTGGAAATCTCTAATAAATGGAAAATTGCTTTTAAAAAGTAGAAATTACCTATTTGAATAGAAATAGAAAATCAGATTAAATGAGAAAATGTAGAATAAGGTTACTTATCCTCCTCACTTCATCCCTTATACAAATTCCAACACTAAAAATGATTTAGTAATTTTTTTTAAAGTATAGGAATCCTATTCTAAGATCCAATGCTGTGTAACCCATAAAAATTCAAGATAAATTAATATTTAAAGTTAACATGAAAACTGAAAAATTTGGAAAAACATACAGATATTTCTGATGTCATTCAGAAAAATTTTTGAGCTTTTACTATTTGCCAGATACTATATAAGCACTAGGAACATTACCATACACAACACAGACCAAAAAAAATCACTGTCATCATGAAGCTACTTTCTGGGAGCAGGCAGTGGGAAATAGAGAACAAAATATAGATATACAAACTCTAAAAAAATATAGGAAGTAGGGCGGCACCTGTAGCTCAAAGGAGTAGGGTGCCGGCCCCATATGCCGGAGGGGTGGCGGGTTCAAACCCAGCCCCAGCCAGAAACTGCAAAATAAATAAATAAATAAAGTATAGGAAATAAATCATAATAGTAAATAAAATTACTAAATCAGCTGTCTTTTAATGTAAAGACAGCTCAACACTGAGAATAGTATTAACATTATACATAAAATATTCTAGCAAAAAAAGGACAAAACCTTTTTTTGAATGAATGGCAAAATATTGTCAAACTTTAATATAGGATACAACCCTGCAGGATAAAACAAAATCTTAAGAAAGGAACAAAATTATTTTTCTTTATATGGAAATAGTATCTACTTCAACACAACAGCAAATATCACAATTAGCAAAGACATTGCAGTTAAAGTACGATAAAACACCTATTGGTTTTGGTACTCTGCAGTAGGTCATAAAATAGAAACAAAATCTAATAGCTGACTTTGCAACAAAAACAATGAAAGTCAGAAGGCAGTGGCTGAAAGAAAACACCTGTCAATCTCTTTATACCAAGGAAAATGTTGTTCAGAAATAATAGGAAAGCAAAGTCATTTTCAGATTAAGAAAAAAACAGCTAAGAACTCTGCCACCAGCAGATATACAATACAGAAAAACCAAAACCATACTCTTAATGTGGAAGCACGGTGATCCCAGAACAACAACAATAATGTCTTATTATTTATAATTAAAATACATAACAATAAATCTTACCCACCAGAATGGATGTAGCCAATAGATAAAGTGCTCAACAAAAACTATCTTTAAAGACAAATTTTCCTGAAATAATGTCACATCCTGGGACTGCTCAGTGCTACTACGACTCCTTATGGCAAGAGAGGCTATCCAAGGAGGTGGGAGGCCAGCTGCCCCAAAGCTCTTCAAGTAGCTGACCACCCGGGCTACAGACATCAGTACTTGCTGCTGCCTCTGAAAGCTGGAATATTGCATCCAGGCTATAGAGGTTCCTTTTAGACAAAGGCCATTCCGGGGAATCAGTGCAGGTTCTACCTCCAAGACATTCTCAGCATATCAAGTGTAGACCCAGAAGAACAAAGAAAAAGGCTCAATCTTTAGACTGGTCTAATTAAGTTTCAGAGCTAGGAATTCAGACCACACATTCTTAAAATCATTACTAGGGTGCCAGCACTCACATGGTGAGGGTGTTGAAGCCACAGGCCTTTAACTTCAGCAAGCGGTCCCTCCAGTACATCTTGGGCACCCGGAAATAGTGCACAGTGCCAGACAGGATCAGGAACGGAAAGCCTTCTAGCGTGAACTCGGAGCCCTTGATTTTCAGACCCACTTTGCGGTTCTTCAGCTGAGAGGGAGTCAGGTGAGTTTGGTTAATTCTGAAAGGACAAAAGAGGTTCATGAAGTCTTAGAGATGTCAACCATGAGACAGATGACGTCCTCCAGGGGCCCCAGGCATACCTCTAGTGGACAGAGAAACCTCCCCAGCCCTTCCTTCTCCAACACACCTGGGTAGGTCATTGCTGAGCTGAGCCATCGCTGCAAAAGCTGAGGACAGGCACAGGATCCACTCAGGTCTCACCAGGAAGCCCCACATGCTACAAAGGACAAAGAGGTCAGAGACTCACACAGGGAAGGAAGGTAGCTGGGAGCTGAGAGACGCCTTGGCCTTGGAAGAATGGTGTGGAGGAAGGAGGTGGTCTCATTCGGAAAGCAGAATTTGCTGTAATCTTAGCACTCTGGGTGGCTGAGGCTGGTGGATTGCTTGAGCTCAGGAGTTCATGAGCATCCTGGGCAAGAGTGAGACCCCCCCCTCTCTAAAACCTAGCCGGGTGTTGTGGTGGGCACCTGTAGTCCCAGTTACTTGGGTAGCGGAGGCAAGAGGACTGCTCAAACCCAAGAGTGTGAGGTTGCTGTGAGCTGTGATACCACAGCACTCTACCCAGGGCAACAGAGTTAAAAAAAAAAAAAAAAAAAAGCAGAATCTGTTCCTTAATTGCAATCATGACAGACAATCCTAAGTCCATGACTGCTGACTCAAGGGTGAAGTGTCTTCTGCTAAATAACTGGGTTTTCAGAGATCAGACACATTTCAGAGAAAATCATGACTCAAAAAACAGTTTTGTTATGTAACAAAGAATAATTTTGGGGCAATTTGCCAGACATTCGAACGCTAAGAAATGAACTCTTAATGACTGGCTGCTTGGCAGAGAAGGTAACTAGGACGTGGAAGGACAGCCTCCACGGTGGGGTTTCCACTTTTCTGCCCCTGTAGGATTCCATCTCATGAATTCCCAGAACACAGTTTATTAGGTGGCCCGCAATGTTTTTTATGCAGCTCAGCCTGGGACAAACGCTCTTCCCATAATGTCTCAGAACTGCTCCCAGTCCAGGGTGGCCAGAACAGGTGCAGGACGGCCGGTCAACAGGGTCACACGCCCCTAGGACCAGAGCGGCGCCTACTAGCGGCTCAGTAAATGTTTTTAGACAAATACTTGGGTTGCTAGAATCAGTAAAACATCTATGTAGCTTCTGCTATCTTCAGCTTTACCGTCTGCGTAAAGGATATTACCCTAGGCCGAGTGGGAAGGGCCACAGTTCAGAAAATCACCAGAAATACAGAATGGGCGACCGAGGATCCAACCAAAGACCGGGAAGAAGAGAGTGCGATGCTCTGGGCGGGCTTTGGGGTGTGCGAAGGGAGAGTGCCTGGGCTCCCCAAAATGGGGAGCAGAGGGGGCGGGCGCTCCAGCAGAGCTGTCCGGGGAGAAGGCCTGGGGGGCGGGGTGGAAGCAGAACCTCCAGGGGACGTGAAGGGCAGCGAGGAAGGTCCTGGACCGGAGGCTGCGTGTCCCTGAAAATCGTAGGAGCCCATTTCGGTGGAGCAGGGCGGGGGCTGGGAGGGAGCCCACGCCCTGGGAGGCGCCAAGGAGTCCTGGGACCGCTGGGAGGGTCCCGGCTCCAGGGAGGCCGGATGGGGACCCCTGTAGGCACCGCGCTCTGCCCCCACCCCCGGGCAGACCCTCGGACCCCCTTCATCCATCCCCATCCTCCATCCAACGTCCCCATCCGGGAAAGATCTGCCGCTAGACCCAGGCCTGTCCCCCCACCCCCTCAGCAGACTGTCCCCGCCCTTGGCACCTCCTCTGCAAAGCGTTCCTTGCTGCGGACCCCCTGGACTGGCGGGGTGCCCTTGGGATTCCAGCAGTTCCCGGGCACCCGGAGCCTCGGGGCATCCCCCACTCCCAGACCCGCTAGGGCTTCTGGAGTCCAGGCTCGGCGGCTGCCCGGGACCGGGGCCACCCAGCTAGTGCCATGCAGAGGACCCCTTTCCTGACGGCGGGCCAGGGCCAGGTCCCCTCCGCGCCCACGGCGGCCCTCCCTCCGCCTCCTCTCAGGCTGGCCTGAGGTCCTCACGCGAGGTGCCCAGGACACAGATAAGGCAAGGCCGTGCCGTCCAGAGTGTCTGGGGGAATTGAGCAAATCCTGCTGACCTTCCGAGGAGCAAGCTGGTTCCAGTGCCTTGATTAAGCCTAGAGAGGTGATTCCTAAAACGTGGTTCCTGCCGCGCAGGTGACACTGAGCACAAATGTGGCTCAGGAATTCCCTGTCCCCTCCTGGCTGACGACAGTAACCCGACAGG
Source organism: Loris lydekkerianus (assembly GCA_963574355.1). Lineage (NCBI taxonomy): Eukaryota > Metazoa > Chordata > Mammalia > Primates > Lorisidae > Loris > Loris lydekkerianus. The sequence continues at coordinate 50,772 of CAUYPK010073645.1, forward strand.
AGGCGGGGCCGGCCTGCAGGTTTGAACTCACTCTCCAATTCTATTGCTGGCTCAAGTTAGAGAACTGCTTGTCTACAGCGTCCCTTTCCCCAGTCCCTCACCTGAGGGGGTGGAGGAGCAGTGGAAATGGAGGGGTGTCCCATCCGGACGCCTAATTTAGAACCTGTCCAGACCAGGCAAACGCAAGCGAGTGGTGGGGGTGGCCCTTTCAGCCTGCCAGCAGGGCAGCACCCTTAGAGGCTCCTTCTTGGGTGGAAGAGAGAGCTCCGTTTAAAATTCTCACAGCAGGATCTGTACGTAAACCACAGGTAGACTTCAAAGAAAATTAAACTCTTCTCTTTACAGCAAACCAACCTGAAATTGAAAAGAGAATAAAGATTGCCCTCCAGCTCCAACAGTGGGCTAACCACCTTATCAGGTGCAGTGACTGTGTTAGCCCCAGTTTGGATAAGGCTGTGTTTTCCTAGAAGCAATTCTTGACGGTATCCTGATCTTCCATTCTTCTGCCTGTACCACTGAACGGCTGTAAATCTGATGGATGTTCAGGAAGCTCTGCGACTATTTCCTATAGCTTTTTGTAAGTGAATAATTGCAAGTTTTTGTTCTCACTCTCTTTTATCCTTGCTTTTTAAACCTCCTTTCCACTTTTGGTGTCACTACTGAAATATATTTGAGGAAATACTCCTTTAAAAATCCACTCCACTAATGGAATTTGACCTTTACTGTAATTTTCTAAATTTACAACATTATTTCAGGCATGTCTTGGCCCCCTCTCCCAGTTGCTGTTATCCATAATTTGTAGGCACTGCTAGTCTTCACTGCTAGTTTCTCCTTTTCGTTGCTTAATTGAAATTCACGGTAAATGACCACAGGCACCACCATCCCAGCTTGGAAAGCTCTGGGATACTCTCCCAGACCATTTCAGCAGCAGACACAGTCTTCTGAGCGACATCTACTTCCCAGACAATGACTTTTAAATACCAGGCGTCTTCCTGAGGCTTTGCCTACCATTTTATAGACTCATGTAGCAACCTCACTAACTGTCATGGTCCACATCCAAGACATGCAATTCTAAATTCGCCTTTCTGTCCGTTATTTTTGCCACCATCTCTCTCAGCCTGCTCTTAACCAGCCCTTAAGTCTCCAGGTGTCCAGCCCCCCTCATCATCCCCAGTTTATCACCCTCACTCTGGCTTCAGCTATTTGAAAAATAAACCTCCTTCCTTGTCAGAAATTATTTCCTTCACCTCCTACAGCCCTGCTTTGCTAAGACTCAGACCTTAGTAAGAAACGACTCAGCCTTCTCCTTTCTCGGCTCCTCTGACCCAGAATGGGTAAGGTCCTAAGCCTACCCCAAGCAGTAGGTTTCCAGTCTGGGCAATGCTTTGAATGTTCTCAGGTATCATACACACATAACAGATGTGTGTGCACACACATATACACACACATTTATCAAGGAGTGTATGGGTGCTCTGTGCTTGTAAAAAGAACCAATAAACCCTAAGCCCTAAATAGCCACTCTCTTCACTAACACCTTTCAAGCTCCATAGAAACCTGTCATTATCAATATCTTTTGCCTTCACAATAAAAGTTGACTATATCTGAAGGGCTGTGAGTAGGTGCTATGAATATGAGTGTATGTACATTTGGTCCTTCCAACCTTTTCTCTGTTTATGTACATAGGCTCAAACGTATCTCACAGGTGACTAATTTATCTATGCTTAACACATCTTACATGTCCTTTTTTTAGACAGAGTCTTAAGCTGTTGCCCTGGGTAGAGTGCGGTGGCATCATAGCTCACAGCAACATCAAACTCTTGGCTCAAGCAATCCTCTTGCCTCAAAATTTTTTTTTTCTTTTTTTTTAGTAGAGACAGCATCTCATTTTTTTCTCAGGCTGGCCTCGAACTCATGAGCTCAAGCAATATACCTGCCTTGGCCTCCCAGCGTACTAGGATTACAGGCATGAGCCACCACACCCAGCCTACATCTTACAAGTCGTATCCTTCCTAATTGTTTTGCCTTCTATGTCTGGATATTCTTAAACTATGGAACAAATGTACATTACATAGCTAAAATCCCTATCTTTGTTCTTTGACTTCAAGAATGTCTCTGATGACTCATTTATTAATCCAGATGAATTTTAGAATCATTTCACCAAAGTCATCACATTATATTGGATCATCCCACTTAAGCACAAGATACTTAAATGTTCAAAATCCCTATTCTAGGAGGAGAAAAAAAAGAGAAACTTTTCCTCTCTAAGCAAAGCCATATTTTAAGTTTTATTCATTTCATTAAGTTAATGTCTATTCATTGAAAACCTGCTATATTCCAAGCACTGTTCCGACTACTGGTAATACAACAATGAGGATAAAAATAGCTGGTAACAAGTCTGCTGCTGTGGACCTTACCATGCCAGCGTGGCAGACAACTTATCAGAAGATTAAAGTTGTAAAACTTACACTGGGTTACCTGGTGATGCAGACTGCGGGGAAAGGCTTCTTTAAAACATGAAAGGAGGGAGTGTGTGTGTGTAAAAATCACTTAGGTGGAATGGCCACAGAAAGAATCAAAAGATGATGAGTAGGTACCTTTAAGAAGTGTGGGAGTGAGCCTTTCATACCAGGAGGAAACTTCTCAGGCAGATCTAACTGCAGGGTACAAGGCCCTGAGGCAGGGTTACCTGTGAGGCTGAACAGAGTTTGAGGAAGCCACAGAGGTAGGAGCAGGATGAGGCTCCAGGACCCACCAGGAGGCTGATTAGAAGAGAGGGACTAATGAGGCAATAAGCTTGTCGCCGCCTCAGAGAGCAGAAAGAGATCCTGCACTTTTGTTCTGAATAACTGGGAAGCCGTTAGAGTGTTTTGAGCCAAAGCGTGACACAGTATGATTTGTACTGCATATCTCAGTTTATGGGGACAATGTATTAAAATCTCCAACTATTATTGTTGGATACATTAATTTCTACTTAAAATTTTATTAATTTTTGCTTTCTATATTTGAATCTTCATTATTTTCCCAGTGAATATTTTTCATCATTCCATGGTAACTCCCTATATCACCAAAAAATGTTTTCTTCTGATTAAACTTCATGTTGTAAGGTATTACAGATTCACATGCCGTCATAAGAAAGAACACAGATCTTTCTCATACCCTTTACTTAGTTTCTGCCAATAGCAATATCTTGCAAGACTATAGTCTTAAGATATCAAAACCAGGATATGCATTGATAGTCAAGACACAGAGCAAATGTGAAATCCACACCACAGGGGATTGTTCGTACTTTTATAACCATACCTACTGTCTTCCCCCTGACCTCACCCTTGCCTCTGGCAACCACTGTTCTCTAATTGTATTATTTTGTCATTTCAAGAATGTTCTATAAATCAAATCATCCAGTACGGTAACCCTTTGGAATTGGCTTCTTTCACTCCGCATAGTTCTCTGAAGATTCACCCAGGCTGTTGGGTATATCCTAGTTTGTTCCTTTTCTGCTGATTCCTATTCCATGATATTGTTCAGCCATTAACCCTTTAAAAGATAGGTTTTCAGTTTTGGATTATTATAAACAAAATACTCAGGTAGACATATTTGTAGACCATAAGTCTTCATTTCTCTGAGATAAATGCCCCCAAAGAGCAATTACTAGATCATATTGTAGTTCATTTTAGTTTACTGGAAAGTGCCAAAATGTTTTCCAATGACATTCCTGCCAGCAATGTGTGAGTGATCCAGTTTCTCTACATCTTTGCCAGCATTGGGTATTGTCACTCTTTTTTATTTTAGTCATTGTTATAAGTGTGTAGTGATGTCTTGTTATAGCTTCTGTGTGCACATCCCTAATTCTTCCAGTCCACCAGCCTGGGATTTCTTTTCATTTATTTTTGTATTTAACTTCCTTCATCAGTGTTTTATAGTTTTCATCATCGGGATCTTTAACTTCCTTGGTTAAATTTGTTCCTATTTATTTTATTTTTATAGCAGTTGTAAATGGGATTTCTGTATTTCTTTTTAAGTTAGTTCACTATTGGTATATAGAAATGCTACTGACTGTAGCATTTATTTTGTTGATTTTGTATCTTGCAATTTTACTGAATTCATTTACTAGTTCTAATAGGTTTTTTTTTTTTGTGTGTGTGTGTGTGTGGAGGCTTTAGGGTTATCTGTGTATATGATTATGATGACTGCAACCAGGAATAATTTAACTTCTTCCTTTCCAATTTGGATGCCTTCTACCTCTTTCTCTTAACAATGCTGGCTAGAACTTCTAGCACTATATTTTTAAAGTGGCAAGAGTGGGCATCCTGGTCTTGTTTCAGATTTAGCAGACAAGCTTGCAACTTTTTCTTGTTCAGTAATGAGTTAGGTGTATGTTTGTCTTCTGTGGCCTTTATTGGGTTGAAATATAGTCCTTCTATACCTAATTTATTGAGAGTTTTTATTATGATAAGATGTTAAATTTCATCAAATGTTTTTTCTGCATCTATTCAAATGATCATCTGGTATTTCTCCTTTTTTTGAGACAGTGTCTTGCTTTGTCATCTGGGGTAGAATGCAGTAACATCATCATAACTCACAGCCTGCCAACTCCTGGGCTGAAGTGATCTTCCTGCCTTGGCCTCTTAAGTAGCTGGGATAATAGGCATGTGCCATGCTACATAGCTAATTTTTCCTATTTTAAATAGAGATGTTTAAATGTTGCTCAGGCTGTTCTTGAACTCCTGACCTCAATCAATCCTCTTGCCTTGGCCTCCCAGAGTTCCAGCATTATAGGTGTGAGTGGAGCCCTGCCTGTCCTTGATTTTGTTAATGTGATGTATTATATTTATTGACTTGTGTATGTTGAATCATCCTTGTTTTGCTGGGATCAACCCCACTTGGTCATGGTGACTAATCTTTTTAATGTGCGGTTGGATTTGATGTGCCAGTATTTTGTCAAAAATTTTTGCATCTATGTTCATCAAGGACACAAGGCCTGTAGTTTCTTTTTTATTGTATCCTTGTCTGGTTTTACTATGAAGATAATGCTGGCCTTGTAGCATGAGTTTGGAAGTATTCTTTCCTCTTCAGTTTTTTTGGAAGAGTTGAGAGAATTTGTTCTTTAAATACTGGTAGAATTCAGCAGTGACGTCCTTAGGTTCTCAACTTTACTTTGGTGAGACGATTGCTTCCATCTTGTTGCCCATTATTGGCCTGTCCAGATTTTCTATTTCTTTATAATTTGGTCTTTGTACATTGTATGTGTACTGAAATTTACCCATTTCTTCTAAATTTTCTAGTTTGTTGGCTTATACTTGTTCATAGTAGTTTCTTACAATCTTTTAGATCTTTTATATCTCTGTAGTATCCATTGCCTTCCTTCCTTCCTTCCTTCCTCACTTTTTCACCTTTGGTAGAGTGCTGTGGCATCATAGCTCACAGCAACCTCAAACTCTTGGGCTGAAACGATACTTGTCTCAAGTAGCTGGGACTACAAGCCCTTGCCACAATGCCCAGCTGTTTTTAGAGGCAGTATCTTGCTCTTGCTCAGACTGGTCTTGAACCTGTGAGCTCAGGCAATCCATGCGCCTCAGCCTCCCAGAGTGATGGGATTACAGGTGTGAGCCACTGGGCCGAGCCCCGTCTACTCCTTTTTCATCTCTTTCTTTATTTAAATCTTTTTTCTTTTTCAGTCTATCAAAAAGTCTGTTAATTTTGTTTATTGTTTGTACAAACCAACTCTTGGTTTCACTAATCTTTTTGTATTTCTCTTGATCTCTATTTTGTTTGTTTTTTTTTCTACACTGATCTTTGTTATTTCTTTCCTTTTATTAATTTTGGGTTTAGTTCTTGTTTTTCTAGTTCTGTAAAAGGTAAAAAGACTAGTTCCTTGTCCATAAAAGAAAACTAAAGTCCAAATTGGACTTCATCAGAATGATAAGATTCCTCTTTGCAAAAGACCCTGTTGTAAGGATGGAATGGTGAGCTATAGAGCAGGAGAGAAAGTATTTGTATTGATTTAAAATGATAGGTTGTTCATTTGAGGTCTTTCTAAAATAATGCCTAAAGTATTACATAAAATATAATTAATAATATAACTGCAAATACTAGTATAATAATAGTACTGATAATGTTAATTATTCTTAATACTAATATTAAAAATAAATATTAGGAGAGGAATGCTACAAAATGGAAACCCTAGGTTGTCTAGTTTAAGTTGAGTTTCTTTCCTGGGATAGTAAGGACAGTATAAAATTTGGAATAGGCTTTGGGCAGGTAGCCAGTCTTAAAATAGATCACAGACTTAAATATAAAACTTAAATAAATATAACACTTAATATAAAACATAAAAATATAAAACTTTTATTATTGGGAGACAGTCTCATTCTGTAGCTCTAGGTGGAGTACTGGGGCATCCTGTGAGGTAGCTCACAGCAACCTCAAACTCCTGGGCTTAAGTGATCCTCTTGCCTCAACCTCCTAAGTTGCTGGGACTGTAAGTGCCCATCACGATACCCAGCTTGTTTTTCTATTTTAATAGAGATGGGATCTCATTTTTGCTCATGCTGGTCTGGAACTCTTGAGCTCAAGCCATCCACCCACCTCAGCCTCCCAGAGTGCTAAAATTACAGGCATGAGCCCTCCTGCCTAGCTAAAAATGTATAAAACTTTTTAGAAAAAAAAAAAAAGAAGAAAATCTTTAAGACCTAAGGCTAGGGAAAGAGTTCTGAGACATAATACCAACGACATTGTTCATAAAAGAAAACTACAGTCCAATTTGGTAAATTGGACTTTATCAAAATAATAAGATTTTGCTTTGCAAAAGATCCTGTTGCAAGGATGGAATGGTGAGCTATAAGGCAGGAGAGAAAGTATTTGTAACTACACATCTAGCTAACAACCAGTGTCTGGATTATGTAGTGAACTCTCAAACTTAAAATAAGAAACAATTCAATTAGAAAACGGGTAAAAGACATACAAAGACATTTCTCAGTAGAGGCTATACATATGGTGAATACACACATCAAGTGATGTCCAATATCATTATATACATATACATGTATTGAAAACTAGTGTATGATGCTCCATGATCATACCAATGTACATAGCTATGATTTAACAAATAAAAAATAAAAAATAAATAAATAAAGGCTAAACTTGGAACAATGAAAAAAAAAATACATGTATTGAAACATTACATTGTAGCCCATCAACTTGTATAATTATGACGTCTCAATTATAAACAAATTCCAAAAAAATCAGCCTATAGGTACCAATTATTATTTTAACATTTGCATTGATATCAGATTGTTTGCATTTTTATCTAATATCATTAGCATTGTTTGGTATTAGCATTATGACTAATACGATGGCTACATTTCAGGATGAAAATATATTATCTCAAAGTCTAGAAAATAGACAAATACTTACCAATTCTGGCTTAACTAGTACCCCAAATGTCCAACAAGAAAATATTCAAGATTTTAGAAAATAAAATTTTGTACAAGACTATAGAACCCTATGAGGCTATAAACATTATGTTAATGTAAACATCAAATATTAATTTAACCAAAAATCGTGATATAACAGTATGGGAAGGGTAGGCAGAGAGAAGGCTGGTGGGCGAGCAGAAGTGGTGGAAGAGCCGTAAATTCCAGTTTTCCATATCAAGGGATTAATAAATTTACCTAAAATTGAAAATCAGTATAGGAGTTGAAGCATGTGATTTTGAGATCTGGATATAATAACTAGAAAAAAACAGATGAATGCTTCGAAAATGACTTTGCAGAAAGGAATCAAGCAAGATGGGAAGGCAGGCTACAGTTTTTCACTACGAGCCTTATAAACTACATACATAACTTAATAACAAGATGCCAAAGGCGGTTCTAAACTGTTTCGTGCTGTCCTTTCTCATTGGAACACTGACAGAACAATTGCTACCGGAGACTCTTCGCAGGAGAAATGGACTGAGAAATACCAGTGGCTACCAGACTAAGGAACACTGCACCCTCCCACGCTAAGGTCAGCGCACCTGCTGGGCACAGAAGGAAACAGCAGCCTCTCTTCTGGTGCATTTTCAAGGTCAGGCTTATTAGATTCACATGCTCAGTTATGTATGGAATCTGATACCTAGAAACTCCCATGCAAAAGGGGCTGAGGGCAGGCTTATCTGTAGTACCAAGGGACCTGCCAAAGAATGAATGGCATTGGAATAGCACTGGCTATGGGTGTGATTTGTCTGTAGATAAATTATAAAACAAATTTTAAAATAGCTTGCATGCACTAGATGGGAGAAAAATCCAATCTTTTCCAGTGCTGACATTACCAATAGATGGACACTCATTTAAAGAGCTAGGAGTCCTGTTCAAAGGTACAGACGGTGGTTCTGAGAGCCTGGGATGGGAGAGCTTGCTCTAGTCGGGATGATAGGTCTGTTCGAGATGGGACAGGAGCCCTGGGCAAGTTGGAGAGGGTGGTGAGAGCACAGGGCCAGCTCAGCTCCGGGGAGGGTTTCTTCTGGAACCCAGGATCTTCTACCTTGTATACACTTCCCCACAGGCCTCTCCTGCCAGAGTGGCCCTGTGTAGAAGGCAGAGCAGGCAGCCCACAGTTACAGCTTTCACACCCCGAGGCAAAAGAAGGCCTCTCCTAGGACCTGAGAGCTGGCTCCAAGCCCTGCCTGAGGAGCTCAGACGTAGCGATGACAAGTGAAACCAACACATTCTTTGATGGCGGGAATCATATTTGAAGCATCTTTGTGTCCCTAACCTGGCCTTTCTCCCCACACCATGACAAGTGCACACATTTCCTGCAGAAAAAGATGTATGATTTTCCCCTCAAGGGGGAGTCTGGGAGTCCACCCGGTGTGCCCTGAGTATGCACCTGGCCTGGATGCAGAGCGTCCTTCTGAATAGAAACAGGTGGTTATTTCACAGAGAGGGAAGAAGCAGTGAAGGGGAAAAAAAAAAAAAAAACAGGGAGAATCAAACAAGTGAAACTGGACATGGGTCCCAATCCTAAAGGGTGACGGTGGTGTCAGACAAGAGAGATGAAGTCAAATGGTCCCACACTGGTCACACACTGGGACTGAGACTAGTGAGTAACAGAAAGGAGGAGGGAGGAGTGACTGAGACCATTTCCACAAGCAGAGCCAGATGTAAGAGTCATGGAGAGGTTGTTTGACAGGTTGGGATTAGATGTTCTTAATATTCCCTGTGACCATCCTTACCTCCGATAATTCTAATAAAACAATCCACAAGGTATGATAAAAGAAATTTCAAAAAGAGAAAATTATTTCCTTTGCAATAAAAAACAATTAAGCAATCGACTCAAAGTTCAGAACAATGCTGGTATAAGAGAATCTGCATTAACTTAGAAAGCTAATTAAGTAAGATTAAATGGGTAGACTTCTACAAATAGTTAATTGCTGTACAACTACAGGATTTGCTCAGGGCTCTCAAATGTGCCAATGTAAATGAAGATTTGAAAGCAGTTTTCTTTGAAAATTAATTGAGTGGCTTAAAGAAAGAAAAACAATTTCTCTTTTAAAAAAGAAAGCCACATCTATCAAGGGTGATAAAGTGAGACTGTCTCTTAAAAAAAAAAAAAAAAAGCCACAAGAACAGGCAAGTATCTGGTAAATCCAATAAAGATAAAAGGTCATGTTCAATGGTCATCTGAATTATCGAAGTAATAAAAGGTGGCAAGAGGAAAAAAAATTAAAAATAAAAAGAGGAAAGCCTCCTGAACCAGGAGTCAGAGGTCTCAATTTCTATTACTGACTTCTCAATCTGCTGATTGAATAACTTTAGGGAAATCCTTTGATAATTTCTTTCCTAGTCTAATACATTTTTTTGAGCTCCTGCCTAATATATGCCATGAATTACTTTTAAGCTTGGGAAAGCACAGATGAATAAAATATAGGTGTGTCCCCTAAGAGTGTGATGGGTTTAAAAAATGCATGACATTGTGATGTCTACAATGATAGAAATATGTTCAAAACAAGAGTAGTCTGTTTGGCCAAGCATGGTGGCTAACACCTGTAATCCTAGCGCTCTGGGAGGCCCAGGTTGGTGGACTGCTTGAGCTCACCAGTTGTAGACCAGCCTGAGCAAGAGGAGACTGATCCTGTCTGTAAAAAATAGCCTGGTATTGTGGCAGGTCCAGCTCCTTGGGAAGCTGAAGCAAAAGGATCACTTCAGCCCAGGAGTTTGAGGTGAGCTATGACATTATGGCACTCTACACAGGGCAACAAAGAAAGACTTTGTCTCAAAAATTTTAAAAAAGAGTAGTCTGTTTTGACATTTATACAATAGCCATTTTATGCCTGTAAGGCAATATACTCAACTCTGGGATACAAAGTCTGAAAAGGCGTGTTTTCCTGCCCTCAAAGAATTTAAACTAGTATTTGTGACAAAAGCATTAAAAAGTAACTATGTTATAATACAGTTATATGAATGGTATAAACCCATGTATGGTAAGTTAAATATATTATAAAATCCCATATAATGAATATTTATTATCAGAAAAAGTGTTCGATTCCCTCTAAAACAGCGGTTCTCAACGTGTGGGTTGTGACCCCTTTTAACTGTATTAAAGGTTCGAGGTATTGGGAAGGTTGAGAACCACTGCTCTAAAAGAATTAGGAAAGTGTTAAAGAAATTAACATAAAAAATAGTCGTAGGTCAGAATATGCCTGGGGCACCTGATACAACATGTTCTCAGTATGCTCAGATTTTACAGATGAAATCCCTGTAAATGAGCTAACAACTAAAAGTGCAAAACAGGCTGGGTGCAGTGGCTTACACTATAATCCTAGCATTCTGAGAGGCTGAAGCAGGTGGATTGCCTGAGCTCACAGGTTTAGGCTGAGCAAGAGTGAGACCCTGTCTCTAAAAACAGCTGGGCATGGTGGCAGGCACCTTTAGCCACTGGAGGCTGAGGCAAGAGAATCACTTGAGCCCAAGAATTTGAAGTTGCTGTGAGCTGTGACTCCAGGGCACTCTTCCAAGGGTAACAAAGTGAAGACTCTGTCTCAAAAAAATAAATAAAATAAATGTTACAAAATACATGAGGAAACAATCTAACATGAAAAGGAGTCACCAGACTTAAAGCAGAATTAGACCAATAATTTCAGATAATTGAATAATCTCACAAAGTATATTAGGTGACTTAGAATTGTTAAAGGGATAAAAGAATTAAGCAAAACTAATAAGCAATAAAGAAACCACAAAGAAAGAACAATTGATAGTAAAAGAGAACCAAATAGAGCTCATGGAAATGTATAAAAATTCACAGAAATTGAAAATTCAATCGATGGAGTAAACAGAACATACATGAAAAAAAGAATTCATCGATTAGATTGAACCAAATATCTACAATAAAGTATAGAAACTTAAAGATACAGAAAATACAAAGTGGAAGAAATATAGAAAGAATAGATGAGAAAGTCTAGTAATAAAGGTAAAACAACATAGCAGATAAACAAAAAGAAAGTTTGCCATCAACAGAAAATCACCAAAGGAATTTTGACAAGATACACTTCAGATAGAAAGAAAATAATCTCAGATGAAAGCTCAAAGTTGTAGGCGAGGTGGCTCAGATCTGTAATCCTAGCATTCTAGGAGGCCGAGATGGGTGGATTACTTGAGCTCACGAGTTCAAGACCAACTTGAGCAAGAGCAAGACCCTGTCTCTACCAAAAATAGAAAAACTACCCAGGTGTGGTGGCACACGCTGGGTAGGCCCAGCTACTTGGGAGGCTGAGGCAAAAGAAGCACTTCGGCCCAGGAGTTTAAGGATGTGAGCTGTGACACCAGGGCACTCTATCCAGGGAGACAGAGACTGAGTTTCAAAAAAAAAGAAAAAGAGAGAGAGAAAGATGGTGAGTTTACATCTTTTGTATTAACCTGGATAGAGTTGCAGAACATTCTCTTTAGTAAAGTATCATAAGAACAGAAAAGCAAATACCCAGTGTCCTCAATACTAACATGAAGCCAGTCAATGAACTAATACACACCCACCCAAAGAAAAACTCAATTCAGTTCAAGCTGGAAGGTGGAGAACCGTGGAGCAGGGGGGCTTAGTGACCCCACCTAATGACCACAATGTGAGGGTACGTGGCACACCTCCTGGGTGACGGCACAGTTACAACAGGGACCTTATCTAACAAACGCAAGCATTGCAAACTCCAGAGACCCAGCACAGAGGGGGAGATGGTGGGAAATTAGAAAGAAAAGACTCCTGACTGTGATAAAAAACGCTCACCAACTGCGCAGTTTCCCTTTTATCTTCTCACCTGCTTGGTTTCACTTGCCCGGACCCTGGTCCCTTTTGAAGCAGGGGGGAAAGGTGGAGAATATCCCTGCTTGAACTTACTTTTCCGTACTCAGGTGCCTGGTCAGGAACCGGTGGGAGGAAGGAGAAAACTCCTGAGTAGAAATGGTGGGGAAATGAGGAAAGACACAAGTCCACAAGACACAGGAGAGGAGAGCTAGGACGGTAAAGCGGAGGGCTGACCTGCTGCTGGCTGCAGCCAACCCGCCCAGAACGCTGGAAGCAGCTCTATTTATAAAGTATCCTTAACAAGGCAAGTCTTGACACCTGGGGTAAGGATTAACAGTAAGGAGGGAAAGCTGTAATAAGGAAAGTAGTAGGGGCTGCTTGACTTCTGGCAGGTGAAAAGAATGTTAATCTAGAAGGAGAAGTTATTCTAGAAGGGGGAGTTATTCTCTCAACACTTCCCCAGGCTGTGGGGGGCCCTGCCACCTCCCGCCTGGTCCCCACAGAAACCTAATGGTTTTGCTTTCATGTTAATCTGAAATAAATAATAATAATAATAATAAATGTGGACTAAATTTTCTGTTTAATGGGTAACATTGTTGGATCAGATTTTTTTAATCCGACTATATGTTGTTTATTAAATAAAGGCTCAAAATTAAAATATGGAAAAAGATATGGCATGCAAATACTAATAAAACATTATAAATAAATATAGTATGCTATAAGATAATAAAGTATGCTATAAGATAAGAAGCATTATTAGAGTCCCTTCCCAGTAATAGGATACCCTATTTTAACTTCCCAGTAAAAGGATACCCTTCCCAGTAAGAAAAGGTTCAGTTCACTAGCGTGACATAAAATTTCAAAGCTTGCATGTACTTAATAACTGGGCCTCAAATATTTAAAACAAAAATTGACAAAATTCACCAGAATCCACATTCTGCTTCAGTTCACATAGAATATTTTCCTGGAAAAACCATACATTGGTTTATAAAACAACTGTCAAAAAATTGAAACGTGGTCACAAGAGTAAATGGATACTCGATACTCTACAGGAGCGGTTCTCAACCTGTTGTCGCGACCCAGAGGAACTGTATTAAAGGGCCGCAGCATTAGGAAGGTTGAAAACCACTGCTCCACAGCACACTTGCCAGATGATTTTGTCCAACTGTAGGCAAATGTAAACATTTGAGAATGTGTAAGGTAGGTGAGGCTAAGCGATGCTCAGCAGCTTAAGTGTATCAAATGCATTTCTACTTATGATACTCTCAAGGAGGACAGAAAGAACAGGTTTTTATGGTTTGGGGTTTTTTTTTTTTTTTTTGAGACAGAGTCTCACTATGTCACCCTTGGTAGAGTGCTGTGGCGTCACAGCTCACAGCAACCTCTAACTCTTGGGCTTACGCAATTCTCTTGCCTCAGTCTCTCAAGTAGCTGGGACTACAGGTGCCCACCACAATGCCTGGCTATTTTTCTGTTGCAGTTGTCATGTTTGCTTAGTTGGCCCAGGCTGGATTCAAACCTGCCAGCCTCTGTGTATGTGGCTAGTGCCATAACCACTGTGTTACAGGCGCTGAGCCAGAACAGATTTTTTAAACCCTACAAGACTAAATTCAGGGTCCAGGATGACTGAGTGGAAGTTTTAATGGCAGAAACATGTTAGCCCTCATAAAAAGGGACAGATGGTCAGACTCAGTCTGGGGTTGAGCACACCCCTCACCCCCTCGTCTCTTCTCTGAGTGTCACACCCATATGTCCCCGACCCACTGGAGAGTTCATGTGGATGTGAACTGTGTTGAGCGTCCTTTCATCCTATCTTCAAACCACACTTCCTGCATCCATAGCCTTAGTGTGGACTGGTCACCTGTCCCCTGGCTGACTACAGTAACTAACTAGTGTTCTCATCCTTCTCCAATTCCAATGTATTCCCTATACCTCTACCAAACACTCCCTGAAAAGCAAATGTTTTAAGATCCTTTCTATCTTAAAATCCATCATTACCATTTCTCATCTGGTTATTTATTTTCTTGCTATTGAGTTGTAGAACTTCTTATATTATTCTGGAAAGTAACCTCTTATCAGAAATACAGTTTGCAGCCAGGCACAGTGGCTCACACCTGTAATCCTAGCACTCTGGAGGCTGGGGCAGGTGGATTTCTGAGCTCAGGAGTTCAAGACCAGTCTGAGCAAGAGCAAGACCCTGTCTCTAAAAAATAGCTGGGCATTGTGGCAAGCACCTATAATCCCAGATGCTCTGGAGGCTGGGGCAAGTGGATTGCTCAAGCCCAAGAGTTTGAGGTTGCTGTGACCTATGATGTCACAGCACTCTACCCAGGGCAATGGAGTGAGACTCTGTCTCAGAAAAAAAAAAAAAGAAAAAAAAAAAAAAAAAAGCCACAAAACAGGATGACATGTTATGTAAGCCAAGCTTGCCTTTTCACTCACCAAACATCCCGGGAGCCATGGTCTTGTGTCCTGCTCTTTCTTGTGTGTAGTTGACCTTTATTTATTTATTTTTTTTTGGCCAGGGCGGGGTTTGAACCCACCACCTCTGGTATATGGGGCCAGCGTCCTACTCTTTTGAGCCACAGGTGCCGCCTGTTTGTCGACTTTTGACAATGTGTGTTCCCGGTGCCTGCTTCAGATTTGTCAGTAGCTACTGTTAGTGTCTCACTGGTGGTGATGGCTTTCCTCCAGCCTACTTACTCCATGAACATTGAGTTCCCTACTACATGCCTGGAAGGCACTAAGGATAAGGAAACGAGTCAGATATATTTCCTAGACTCTGAGGACCTTAAAGTCTACTGGAAGAATCTCACACCCACAGACTGGGCTACAGACAAAAATGAAAAAGAGTGGCACTTCCAGACTCTCTGGGAAGGATCAGATTTGTGTGTGAGGTCAGGACCTTCATCTGGGAGATGGCCAGGAGGGTAAGCTGCCTTAAAGCATTGTTTATGTAACTCTTTATAAAAACTTGAGTAAACAGTAGTGCCCACGTGAAGGCTGGAGAGGGGAAGAACTGAACCAACACCGGGCCAACTGCACTGGGAATAAAACACAGGCCTCTCTTTTCCAAAGCAGATGATGGTTCCACAAAGTGGTTGTGGAGATAACTTTTCCTCCAATCTAAGCAATGAAAGAATATTTTGTCACCTGGATTATTCTGTCCCTCTCATCCGCTCCCTGCTACGGGTCACCAAGCACCTAGAATTTGATTTTTCAATTGGAAGGACTGATCGGTTGGGTCTCCCACACTACTTTCTAGGCCAATGATTTTCAACCAGTTTTAAAGATCATCAATCAAATTATTTTCAAAAGAAATTCAAAGTGCAGGAAGTATATTATTTTTTTTACTCTCTTTTTTTCGATCAACATAATTTAAGTGTACCTCAAAAGTTTAACCAGGTGTGCCATGAGACAGAAAAGGTTGAAAAACACTATCTAGGCTCTTTGGATCCCCCCTTCTCACAGCGATCCCCCTGTCCACTCAAGGTTTTGCTGATTGTAATACCCAGGAATAGCAAGGACTTCTGAGCACCAAAGAGAACAAATTTTGGGTGAGAATAATGTATGTGGAAACATGTAGATAATGCCAAGTGGGATTGTTGGCCATGAAGCTAATGAGGCCTAAGCTTCAAAGAGGGAGGGGGAGCTTAGCAATGCATTCATGTGATTATATGTTTTTATAAAATTGGCAAAAAGCAATGCAATCCTGTCCTTTACCTGGAAGAAAGGCAGACCAAAAATATTTGGTATTTAGCCCTAATGGACGACCAGTTACAATCTTAAATGTTTTAAATGTTCTTGAAAGAGTTGTGTGTCACAGCTTCAGTCTGACACTGGCGTCACTTACTCTCTCACAGCTCGCTGTGCTCATTTATGAATGAGCTTACTAATTGCTGGTAATATTTACTGAGTGCTTTGTTTAATGTGCTCTTTTCCGAGCCCTTTATGTGGATTCTTTTGTTTCACTAAATGTTCTGTGACGTAGGAGGTTTTTATTTTCTCCACTATACACCAGAGGAAATAAGCTAAAGAGAGTTTAAGCGATTTTACTTAAGGTCACACAATTAGTGGCAGAGCTGGTGGTCAAATCCAGATGTAGGGGCCTGAGTCCAGGACCCCATCTCAGAACCTACCAGCAGCACTGACAGAGGCTGAGGGGGAGCTACGGGATTAACAACGCAAATGAATTTCAAGAGATGTGTAATCCCCAGCAAAGGGCTTTAGAGAAATCTTAGGATTTTTAAAGTAAAAATATAATCACATAAGCACTAAAGTAAACAGGTCTTTGTAATTTATCAAATCTATGAAGGATGAAGAGAAAATTTTAATAGGTGACTTATTCTTCTGTGTATATTCAAATAAATAAAATTAAAGCTATATATAGGCAGTACCATAGCTCAGTGAGTAGGGCTCCAGCCACATACACTGAGGCTGGCAGGTTCGAATCCAACCCGGGCCAGCTAAAAACAATAATGACAACTGCAACAGAAAACAGCTGGGCATTGTGGCAGGTGCCTGTAGTCCCAGCTGCTTAGGAGGTTGAGGCAAGAGAATTGCTTAAGACCAAGAGTTGAAGGTTGATCTGAGCTGTGACCCCACAGCACTCTACCGAGGGCAGTCTCAAAACAAAAAAAGCCATATACCGTATATACTCGAGTATAAGCCGACCCCCTTAATTTTACCCTAAAAACTGGGAAAACTTAGTGACTCGAGTATAAGCCGAGGTGGAAAATGCAGTAGCCACTGGTAAATTTCAAAAATAAAAATATATACCCAAAACAATTACAATAATTG
>CAUYPK010073647.1:0-10969 GCA_963574355.1 Loris lydekkerianus
AAAGAGATATGTTCACTATTAAACCTTTTGGATATAAGTTTCCATCCTTCATTCCTTCCTTCCCTCCTTCTTTTTTGAGACAGTCTCAAGCTGTTGCCCTGTTAGAGGGCTGTGGCATCACAGCTCACAGCAACCTCCAACCCCAGGGCTGAAGCAATTCTCCTGCCACTGTCTCCCAAGTAGCTGGGACTACAGACACCTGCCACAATGGCTAGCTATTATTATGTGGTTTTTCTTGCAGTTGGCAAACGCAGTTGATTGTGTTTTCTCTTAATATTGAGTAGCACTTTTCTAGATCAGTGGTTCTCAACCTTTCTAATGCCGCAATGTATTTTCATTGTTAAAAAGGGGTCACGACCAACACTGTTCTAGATTAATGATTTAAGATTTTTACCTGAACATGATAGAAACAGAATTCTATTATATTTCTCTGAGAAGTATTTATTTTCCTTTATTTTTATCACAAATTAACTAGTGCAAACTGCAAATTCTGTCATGCCTACAGATCAATTTTTTTTAACCCTTTATCATTCAAAAAAATACCTTAGATTTTGGACATAATCTCTATTATACAAGTGGAATAAGACAATTTATTAAAAGGGACTTAACCTAACAAATGCAGTCAATGTAACCTAATTCTCTGTACCCTCAATGAATCTCAAGCAATAAGAAAAAGAAATGCAAGAGAAAACTTCTAAGCCCAACTTCTACTCCTCAAAGAAGTGAGACTGCAGGTTTCCACTTGAATCCTAGATGTCTTATGTGACATTAAATGTAGACACCCTCAAAGGAAAGGCATTGAGAAGAATATCACTCAAGGCAGTTCCCATCTTACATGGGTCACATCCTTTCCAGTATCTACCTCAATTCTCTTTAGGTCCAGCTTCTTCAAAGTGGTGTTTGTTTGTTTATATTTTAGGTTTTTGTATTTTCCAAGGTTTTAAATTATTATCCATAGAAGAACTAGTCTAACACAAGCTATGTCACCATTTCTGGAATAAGAAGAACCCTTTAAATTTTATTTTCTATTTATTAATTTTCATCTATAAAATAAATAATCACAAATGTATGATAATTTATTGTAATAAAGTATATTAAAAATGATAGAACACATTGTAAAAAATTACCCATAAAATCATAGGTCCAAGAGAGTTTGCCAACTGATTGGTTTTAAAGCTGTCTATTAGTTGAGAACCTATTTTATAGCAGATGTACTCTGCTCTTTCATTAAATAATTTTCTGAATCTATGTTAAACAGAATAATTCCATAATCTGATATTCTGTTGAAATAATCCTACTTAAATGTTCCTTTCATCTTCCTTTCCATATCCAGCAGTTTCATTGATTTGTAAAAACTTACAATTAGAAGGAAGACTATGGTCATCTGAAGTCCAGTCTTCCATCCAGTGTTAGGAATTCTCAGCCTCCTTAACAAGTCATCATTCAAAATTAGTTAGAACACTATCAGTGACATAATGTTCAGTGTTGTATTTTTACTCAGACAGATAAAAGTGCCATGTTGTGTGAAAGTAAACACTGAAAAGGACAGTTTCCTCCTTATCCAAATTCCCAGAGAAGTAACCAGCTCTGACAGCTTAATTTCAATTCCCAGCTAACCAGTGGTTTCATCTAAAGAGGCTATGACTCAGGCTGAGCATGTTGTAAATTTCTGAGAAACCAAGCATGATAATAAGATTTGATGCTTTTAAAAAATCCAGTTCTTAATCTATTCTTAGTTAAATTTCTGGACAGTGCCTGTGGCTCAATGGGGTAGGACACCAACCCCCTATGCCAGAGGTGGTGGGTTAAAACCCATCCCTGGCCAAAAACTAAAAAAAAAAAAAAAAATCCAGTCTTTAATCTATTCTTAGTTAAATTTCTGGGTGGCACCTGTGGTCAGTGGGTAGGGTGCCAGCCCCATATACTGAGGATGGTGGGTTCAAACTCAGTCTCGGCCGAACTGCACCAAAAAAATAGCTAAGCATTGTGGTCGACTCCTGTAGTCCCAGCTACTCGGGAGGCTGAGGCAAGAGAATCACCTAAGCCCAAGAGGTGAAGGTTGCTGTGAGCTGTGACACCACAGCACTCTACCGAGGGCAATAAAGTGAGACTCTGTCTCTACAAAAAAAAAAAAAAAAAAGAAAGAAAGAAAGAAAGAAAAAAAGAAAGAAAGAAAGAAAACCCCAAGCATGCTACTTAGTTAAATTTCTTTTCAAATGGACTATGAGAAGAATAAAAAATTTTGTTTTCTAAAACAACATTTTCTCATTTGAATTACTTGAAGCAGAAAAAGTCTGGTCCACCACTTCTCAAAGTTTCTCTCTGCAAAGACACATTAGCTCTGCTTCTGACTGAAATGGAGAATGGGGCACAAGTTTTTAAACTGTTTTATAAACAGTTACTTTTCATAAGGAGTTTAGTTTTTTATAACTCACAGAGACATAGTTAATCATACTTTTAGTTGAAGTTGCATACACTACCCTTCAATTTAGGAAAATTCACTACTATTTAAATAAACTGATACAAGTGTAATTTGTAAACATCCTGTTATACAAAGGAGGCTTATGTACTTAAATATAACCCTCAAACACAATATGGATTTACAGATATGTTATTTATATTTATAAATGTTGACAAAACTGAGTCAATATGAGTTGTGTGGGCTTTTAATATATTCCTTAGTGGTGCAAGTTATTCATGACTGTCCTGCCCAACGTTTTGTTGTCATGAAGCACACACATTTGTGAGATAACTAGTTAAAGTCAGAAATTTCACATACCCATGACCCTAAGACATTCATAATTGAAAATACTACTTTAAATTTGGTGAATTTACCCATGTTTATTAAAGTCAAATTGATATATATGAATTTCTTTTAGGGTATCCCACAGACATGCAACTTACAATCCATGTAATTTAGGTATAGTCTTATTTATTTTCCTTTATTTGTGAATTGAAAAAGAAAATCAGACCACCATTAACAGTTTACAGGTTAAAAGACACACAAAAAATGGAAAGAAATGTTTTCTAAGTCCCTTTAGATTTTCTATTCTGAGTGCGTATTTTTACATAAAATTGCCAAAGTGTAGAGGTTTATTTATTTGGAAGATATATGGTAACCTGATAGATACTGGAAAAATAAAAAAGTCCTTTTGCTATTTAGAGGTAAGTTTTTTGGCAGTAGACAAAGCAAATAATCCTACCGTGCTGGTATTCTAAAATAGAAGATTGTGGGATGATTGAATGGCTAGAAGCGAACTCCCAGGATTTGATGTTATCAGAATCCAATAATGAATAGGGAGTTTATTGGTCTGGTGATTTGCTAAGGGAATAAGCTGAAATTATTATAAATGGAATCCACACAGAATTGTACATTATGTGATAGCTCAAATCTAACTGAGAGGTTGCTAGTTTAATAGCAAAGAGGAAGCATGTAGAATTTGCTCTTCTGCCAGAGCCAAGTATGTTTGTTAAATGAGAGCAAGTTGGTACTTACATAGGAGAATGTAAAATGTCTGGGGTTATGTCCACCATTATACTTAGGAGTTATAACACCAAAAGGAGGAATGAGTAATATAATTTGAAGAGGCAGACAACATACACAAATATAGAGAAACAGATTCACAATAATTCACAAACAGAAAATGTAGAGAATGTAACATGCGAGAAGAAAAGAGCAAATTATTCTTTATTGGAAGCTACCCAACAGTTAATAATGACAATCAATATTCTACAAATCTATACTTTCCAGAAAGGAAATACTGAAGAATAAAACATGCATGCTGGCTCTGGGAACAAGGTACATTTTTATTGAGTGATGCCCCCCTTTTTACAGTTCCATCTAATGGTGGCTGAATACAGCCTTTGGAGCTGGCTGCTCAGTTAGGATGCATGCTTGTGCCCTGAAGTATGAACTCGAAATATTCTGTGATTAAAGTGAAGCATATCAAATGTTGCAGTCATAGTCAGGAGATTAGAGAAAGAGAGAGAAAAACAGATAAATAAATAACAAGAAGTCAGAAAAGATCTATGGCAGAAATCTGGGTAACATGATTCCTGGATAATTTTTTTCATTGTTTTATCAGATAAATGTTCTAGATTCTAAAGGAAATTTTAAAAGTTATATGAAAATTTAACTTTTTTTCTATTTATATTGCTTAACAAAGTTATTATGTTTCAAAATATACTTCATGATAGTAGAAACTGATAATGTGTGTATGTGTGTGTGTATACATATGAAAATTATATATAAATAAACACATATGTAATATCATAAACACCAGGTGATAAAATTCAAAACAGTTAAAATAATATGGGGATCATGGAAAAAGAGAGACAACACCAGAGAAAATGTAAAACAATATCAGATGAGATGTTCTTGCCTGCTTCTTCAGCTTTTGTCTTTTCACTCTGTCCTTTAGGAACACTTCATTTCAGTTCCTCCAAGGAAATAAAGTCTCTCATATCTCATACATTAAAAAATTGTCTTAACTGTATCACTTTTTCCTATGCTATTTAATAATTGGCTCCCTAGACTTCCTGAACTGAGAAATTACTAACTCTATTATTAGTTTTCTTCACAGAGTTGTCATTGTTTTTATATAATTGTCTATAATTTTAGTATCCTATATACCTCGCTAGAAAGCAAGCTTGAAGAGTGATGCTTCTTTGCTTCACCATTGCTGATCACATAAGTGCCACATTACCTAATACATGGTAGGTGTTTACTGAGTAAAGGAAGAAAAACTATACCTAGATTTGTCTAATAATTCATAAGAAAAAATATCAGAGTGACATGTAATCACATGTCTATTTTCTAATTCAAAAAACACAGTATAATCAAAATATTCTTGAGTTTTGAATGCAACAATATAATTTTTCTATGAAAAATTTTTTATTGATATTAATAAC
This sequence comes from Loris lydekkerianus, assembly GCA_963574355.1. Taxonomy (NCBI): domain Eukaryota; kingdom Metazoa; phylum Chordata; class Mammalia; order Primates; family Lorisidae; genus Loris; species Loris lydekkerianus. The sequence continues at coordinate 4,912 of CAUYPK010073647.1, forward strand.
AGTTTATAACAGTTATAACGTACATATACAATGTGTATTGTTTAAATCTGAGTAATCAGGAAATCTATCACCTCAAAAATTTGTTTCTTTGTGTAGGGAATATTATAAATCTTCTCTTGTTGATATTTTGAAGTATATAATAAATTATTGCTAATTATTGTCCCCTTACTGTGCTACCAAACACTACAGCATAGATCATCATTTTTTACCCATTAGCCAAACTCTGTTGTCCCCTTCCATACCCTTCCAGCCTTAGGTGGCCATCATTCTAGTCTCTTCCTCTATGAGATCCACTTTTTTAGCTCCCACATATGAGTGAGAATCTGCAATATTTGTTTCTCTATGCCTGACTCATTTCATTTAACTAACGTCTTCCAGTTCCATACAAATTACTGCAAATGATAAGATTTCATTATTTATAGCAAAATAGTATTCTATTGTATATGTATTCCATGTTTTCCTTATTAATTTATACAATGATGGAAAGAGAGGTTAATTTCACATCTTGACTATTGTGAATCATGTTGTAATAAATGCAATAAATAGATATTTAATACCTATTTAATATACTAATTTTATTTATTTTATATATATATACCCAGTAATGGAATTGTCAAATCATATAGTAGATTCCTTTTTAGCTTTTGGAGGGTTCAACATTCTATTCTCCGTAGTGGCAATACTAATTTACTTTCCACATCTTTGCCATCATTTGCTGTGTTTTGCATTTTTGATGACAGCAATTTTTACTGGGATGTGTTTTATCTTGATTTTAACTTACACTTCCCTAATGATTAGTGATGTTGAAGATTTTTTTCATATTCCCATTGACCATTTGTATGTCTTCTTTTGTGAAATGTTCACTGTTGAATTGTACCAAACATTTAAAAAATAACTAATACAAATTCTACTCAAACTATTACAAAAAATTAAAAGGGGACATTCATCCAAACTCATTCTACAAGTCCAGCATTATCTTGATATCAAAACCAGAGAAGTCCATTCTACATGTCCAGCATTATCTTGATATCAAAACCAGAGAAGTTTATTCTACAAGTCCAGCATTATCTTGATATCAAAACCAAATATAAATTCAGGCCAATACTGCTGATAAACATAGATGCAAAATTTCTTAACAAAATATTAGCAAGGCAAATATAACAACAGATTCAAATCATTATTCATTTCAATGAAGTGGGGTTTATCATAGAAATGCAAGGATGGTTCTGCATTGCAAATCAATAAATGTGATACATCGTTAACAGAGAATCAAGAACAAGAACTATATGTTCATTTCAATAGATGCGGAAAAGCATTAGATAAAACTTAATATTTTATCATGATTAAAGTTGTCAACACACTGTACAGAAGGAACTTACCTCAAAACTATAAAGGTCGTAAATGACATACTCACAGCTAACCTTACATTGAATGGGGAAAAACTCAACCTTTCCTCTAAGGTCTGAAACAAGACACAGATGTCCACTTTCACCACTTTTATTAATATGGTGCTGAAAATCCTAGTCAGAGTGGTTAGGTAAGACAGAGAAATAAGGAGCATCCAAATTGGAAAGGAAGAATTCAGATTATCCTCATTTACACAAGACATGAATCTATATTTAGAAAAAAACCCAAACTCCACTGAAAAAAACTGTTAGAACTTATAAAAAAAAAAAAAAATAGAACTTATAAACAAACTCAGTAAAGCTGCAAGATAGAAAATCCATATACAAAAATTAGTAGCCTTTCCATAAATCAACAGCAAAAAAATCTTAAAAATAAACCAGAAAGCAGTCTTATTTACAATAGAAGCAAAAAGTACCTAAAAATAAATTTATCCAGAGAAGTGAAAGATCTCTACAAGGAAATTATAAGATATTTATGAAAGAAATTAAGAAGGACACACAAAATTGGAAAGATACCTATACCAATGGATTGGAAAAATCAATATTGTTAAAAAGAGCAATACTATTCAAAATGGTCTACAGATTTAATGAAATTCCTATTAAAATACCAATGATATTCTTCACAGAAAGAGAAAAAAAAATTTCGAAATTTATATATAACAACAAAGATGAGCAAAAAAACAAAGTAAACATGAGAAAAAAGAACAAAGCCAGAAGCATTACATTACCTGACTTTAAAATACACTGCAAAGCTGTAGTAACCAAAACAACATGGTGCTGGCATAAAATAAAACACATAGACTAGTGGAACAGAATAAAGGATCCACACAAGGCATATTCATGTGCAGAAGAATGAAATCCTGTCTCTCACTATATATAAAAATACAATGTAAATGGATAAAAAAATTATATTTAAGACCTGAAACAGTATACACCTAGGGAAGAAAAAACACATTGAGGAAGTATTTCAGAACATTGGTCTTGGCAAAGAGTTTGGGCACAAGACTTCAAAGTTACAGGCAACAGAGGCAAACATAAACAAATGCAATTGCATTAAGTTACAAGTTTTCTGCACAGCAAAGGAAACAGTCAACAAAATGAAGACTACAGAATGGGATAAATACTGTTAAACTATTCATCTGACAAGGGATTAATAAGCAGAATATATAATGAACTCAATCAACTAAATAGCAAAAATATTAATAATTCAAATTAGAATATGGATGCCAATATAAATGCAACTGTGAAAATACCATAAAGTATGGGAGTATGATATCCCAAATGGGGAAATTTTGGTACAAAAGCATACTTTATTAAGCAAAATGTCTGAGTACTAAATAGAATAGCACTATCTAAAATATTATTTGATCATGTATGTTGCATAAAAAGTTAAATATGATTAAGTGTATGGCATAATTGTTTAAGAAATAGTGAATATTAAGCTGTGTTAAGTGGGGCCATAGTTTAAGAATGAGGAGACTATGATCATTCTCTTTTGCCCTTTTTGGATAATATTTATTTTTTTGATTTGCTTGCATTTATAGAAGCAAATATAGAAAACCAACTCTATAAAGGAATTTTAAATTGTGCTAGGTGAGAAATGTTACCTCCATAATGCCAGGGAGTAGGCCTGTTTATTCTTTTTCCCATCACATATCTCTAACACAGTATCTGATACATGGTAAATAGAAAATAAATATGTTGCAAAATGAGCAAAATTCTGAAAAACAACAAAGATGAACAAACTAATTGTATTCAAATGTTTGATGAAATATTTGATTATTTCAAAGTTATGTAAATGATAGAATTTTGACCAAAGGTTGGATATAACCCAAAGAAACAGGTTTGTTTATTTGTTGGTGATAAGGTGGGTTGCCTTATACTGTAGTAGATTAAGGATAGTTTTGAAGAGTAATTGTTTTTGTTATCTTGGAAGTCATTCAAAATATAGTGATTAAAGGTATGTGAAAAATAATTGTTATACCTTTAAAATCTGTAATCATATGTTATCTCTTTCTTCAGTTTTCTAATTCTGCAAAATTGAGATTTTTAAAGGTATTGTTATGTTCTAAAATTTTGCATAATGATAAAGACTATCAGTTATTTCATCTGAAAAGTCAGAAAAGTTACAGCCTTAAAAATGATAACATAAAATAACTATAAACACAGTGTATTCATAAATTTTCATAAAGCTTGTTTGCTATGCTCATTGACTGTAATTAAGAAATCTCATAAAATAGTGTTGTGAGTGGCGTGGTTAAATCACGGGTCTGCTGGTACACTACCCGATCAGAAAACATACCACTCCTAGTTCTCTGTACCAAGGAATTGCATACCTCTGGCATAATTTCTTTAATAGCCTTTTCTGACTGCTTTATTTACTGTATTTTTGAGATTACTTGTTAATTGGTAGAAAACAGTTTTTTCGTGATGAACAGATTGGACTTCATATTGTTTCACGGTGAAAGTTTGAAAGCTTCATAACTTTCAATGTGAAAGTAACACTATAACTTTCATAGTGTTACCTCTTTCTTTGGGTATTATGTAACTCTTAATTTATTTTCAGCTGGCACAGCATTTATATTCAGTTTATTATACCGAGAAGAGACAAAGCATTGAAGATCTGCACGAAGACCCCTTCAAGGAGAAACTTGCTTATGTGATGATTCAAGAAAGTACCTGGTCGATTCCAGAAACCAAAGAAGTGTGATAAAGAGGTGGTAAGTGAGATAAACAAGTCGGAAATAAGATGAGAGAGGCATTTAGAAGCCTCCTAGGTTAGAAGTAATGGGGCAGTGTGGGAGAATGGACAGCAGGGAATTGAGGTGATCTGGGTTCTGCTACTGCAAGGGCACCGCGGTGGCCTGTGAAGCAGGGATGACAGAGACTAGAGTGAGAAGCTGGGAGCACTGTTCCATTAGTTCAGGAAAACGATGTTAATAGCTTAGAGCAAGAGTAGGGCATGGAGGGTGAGAATGGATCTGTTGGATTTGGAAGCATGCAACCTGGTGAGGTATTTGACTTGGAAAAGCAGAAAAATGAGCAGAAACCAATGACAGTTTGTAGGGTCTGGCTAGCATGACTCATCTGTTGTCCTTTACAGAGATGGGAAAGAGATGAAAGAAAAACAGATTTTGAATAAGGGAGGGGAAAATCAAGTATGTGTTTTTGATGTGTTTCTTAGTCTACTTTTTTGTGTTATAATATAACCAAATATCTGTGACCAGGTAATTTATAAAGGAAAAAGGTTTATGAAGCTCACAATTCTGGAGACTAAGAGGTCCAAGGTCAGGTGACCACGTCAGGTCAACTTCTGATGAGTTTTGTGCCACATCACGTCCCTTTGGAGAAGAGGAAGGGGAAGCAGGCTCGGCAGAGAAACCCAACGTGCCGGGCTGCTTTGCTTCCAAACCACCTACTCTTGCACTAGTTCACCTAGTCCTTTGAGAGCGGGACCCATGACAGGACGGCAGATCTTCAGCACCTAGTCACCCCTAAAGGCACCACCTTCTAGTATTGCCACACGGGGACCCGTCTCAACATGAGTTTGGTGAAGACAAACCGTATACAGACCACAACAGAATGTTACCTATGTGATGTTTATTATGGCACGTACACGTAGCTGTAGGTGTCAAACATACAGTAGAAAAGTCAAGTCTGGAAGGTAAGGAACAGGTTTCAGACCTCCTTCGAACATTCATCCTTCACTGGACAGCTTATTAGAATCCCTTACGGTACTTCTCAAAATCATAGTCCTCCCCTTTCTGATAATTTTTAAAGGAAATCATATTATTCATAACCCTGACACCCATCAGGAATCATGGATTACACGGTCAGAAAGCAGCCTCACCCTTGGCAACCGCAATCCTCCCTTGTTGCTCTGTAGCAAAAACATTTTCCTTTGCTTTTTCTCTTTGTATCATTACTTTAAAAAAGTTCCATCTGGAACATTCTTATCTTTATAACTCAATAGTCTATTCTATTTCAACTTAAATAAATGGGGGAAAACACAGCTTAGCTAACATCTCCCTTCAGCTTCTTTCACCCAACTGGCTCAGACGTATGTTCTTTGAACCTAATGCTTTATCACTGAAGAGCCTCACTTGATCCAGTCAGCTTTTTTTTTTTTATTATTGTTAAATCATAGCTGTGTACATTAGTGCAATCACCTGTACCCATTCTAAGATGCACCATAGATGTGGCCCCGCCCATTACCCTCCCTCCACCCAGAGCTCCCCCCTCCCTTCCCCTGCCTTGGCCCTTTCCCCATAGTCTTGTGCTATAGTTGGGTTATAGCCTTCATGTGAAAGCTATAATTTAGCTTCATAGTAGGGCTGAGTGCATTGGATACTTTTTCTTCCATTCCTGAGATACTTTGCTAAGGAGAATATGTTCCAGCTCCATTCATGTAAACATGAAAGAGGCAAAGTCTCCATCTTTATTTAAGGCTGCATAGTATTCCATGGTATACATGTACCACCATTTGCTAGTCCATTCGTGGGTCGATGGGCACTTGGGCTTCTTCCAGGACTTAGCAATTATGAATTGGGCTGCAATAAACATTCTGGTACAGATGTCTTTGTTATATTGTGACTTTTGGTCTTCTGGGTATAAACCTAGTAAAGGAATTATAGGATTGAATGGCAGGTCTA
>CAUYPK010073649.1:0-63927 GCA_963574355.1 Loris lydekkerianus
TATTTTTATAGTTTCATGTCTTAGGTTTAAATCTTTTATCCAGTGAGAGTCTATCTTAGTTAATGGTGAAAGGTGTGGGTCTAGTTTCAATCTTCTACAGGTTGCCACCCAGTTTACCCAGCACCATTTGTTGAATAGGGATTCTTTTCCCCATTGAGTGTTTTTAATTGGCTTGTCAAAGATCAAATAACGGTAAGTAGCTGGATCCATCTCTTGGTTCTCGATTCTGTTCCAGACATCTATTTCTCTGCTTTTGTGCCAGTACCATGCTGTTTTGATCACTACCCAGGAAATATTCTTAAAGGAAGGCGCTGTGATTGTCTCCTTTCAATTTCTCCTTCTGGCTGGCTAAAATGAAATACATAAATGGATAAAATGTCTGAAGCTTGAATCACAAAATGAGAGAACAGCAGAGCAACTAGAGGCATATTGAGAACAGCAGTGCAACTAGAGGGATAGTGTCTGGATAGTTGACAATAGTCAGGTCTTGATGCAGACCTTGAACTGTGTACATTTACATAACCTTAGGAGACAAATGTGCTTCTGTTGTGTTCAAAACACTATTATTTTTATTATTTATTATTTTTTATGTATGATTTATTGCAGATGAATAAAATACCTGGGGGTATTTTCAGAAAGAGTACAGAAACTTTTTAATTTTTCTTTCAAAGAACAGCTGATAAAAAATATTTTCAGAATGACTGCCATAACTTTTTTAACCACATATGGTTATCCAATATGGGGTGGTAGCCATAGAGTAACTACCTACTTTGCCATTAGTTAATTATTAGCAGGGCCAGTGATTTTGGTATAAATGTAGGGTTGGTTTGGGCAATCACTTGGATATTTTATAATAAGTTTCTAAACTAGTCCTTTTATTTTCACTGGAAGTTATTATTATATTTCTATTCTTTACACGAGGTTGTTAATATAAAACTAATAGATTTTTGTAAATGAAGTGAGGTAGGACTCTAACTTCAGAAAAAAAAAAGATAGCCATTTTTATCCAAACCACTTATTTTATAGACATATATTTTGCCACTGCTTAAAACATATATTTATGAAATATTAAATTCTCATATATACACATATATTTGAATAATAATGGCTAGGAATTTTAGAAATTTGATGAAAATATAAATTCACAGATCCAAGATACTCAACAAAACTTAAGTTGGAAAGTGACAAAGAAAACCACCCACAAAGTATTCATTTTTGGAAAAAAATTGAGAAATAAAAAAATTTTTAAATTAGTCAGAAAAAATTTATGTGTAGAGGACAAATTATGTAAATGCAATTTATATATTAAAATAAATGTAATTTATTCCTCGTTAAAAACCAGTTCAGAAGGATGGAAAAGTTATCTTTAAAGTGCTTAAAGAAAGAAACTATAAACCTAAAATCCCGTATGTAACAAAAATATTCTTCAAAGTGAAGGAAAAATACTTTTCCTGAAAGAAAAACAAAAAACAAAAACTGAGAGAATTTGTGACTAGCAGTCTTGCATTACAAGAAATGTAAAAAAAAAAAAAAAGTACTTCTTCAAATGGAAGAAAAATAAATAATGAAAATTTGGATATACATACACACACAGAAATTAAAAGCTCCAGACATCATAAATATACAATAATTTTTTATGTGTTAAATTTATTGAATTCCTTAAAAAATAATTAATTGCTTAAAGCAAAAATCATACCAATGTACTATGTATTTTGGATTTTAACCAAATGAAAGAATAAATATTACAATAAAATAGCATAAAATATATTAGGGGGTGAATAGAAATATATTGTTGGAAGGTTTTTAATTTATATATAAAGTGATATAGAGTTAGTTGAAGGTAGACTATGATAAATTCAAGATGCATATTATGAACCCCAGTGAACAAATTAAGTATAACCAACAGCAGAGTTAAAATAGAAAAACTTTTTTTTTTTTTTTGGCCTGGGCTGGGTTTGAACCTGCCACCTCCGGCATAGGGGGCTGGCGCCCTACTCCTTTGAGCCATAGGCATTGCCCAGAAAATCATATTTAACTGTCCCATGCAGATGTAGGAAAGGAGAAAAGGAAGAACAAAGAACATATGGGACAAAGTCAAAGTGAATGATAGGAAAATAAATTTAAGCCTAATTATATTGAATATAAATAGTCTAAACATTGCTATTAAAAGGTGGAGATTATGAGACGGGATAAAAATGCAATACTGGAGGGAAAAGGTGGGGGAATAATTGGTGTGGTACACCTTCTAAGGGTGGGACACAATTATAAGAGGGTCCTTATTTAACAAAAGTAATTAATGTAACCTGGTTCTGTGTACCCTGAATGAATCCCCAATAATAAAAAAAATAATGCAAGACCAATTATATGCTGCCTATAAGGAAAGCACTTGCTATAAATATACATAGATAAATTAAAAGTATTAAAAAAGATACATATATATACATACTAACCATGAGAAAGATAAACTGACTATATTAACACCAAAGTAGAGTTCAAAACAAGCAGTATTACCAGGACCAAAGAGGGATGTTTTATAATAATATGAAGGTAATTCATCAAGAAGAAATAATCATTCTAATTTGTACCAAATTAACAGACTTTAAAATACATTAAAGCAAAATGAGCAGAAGTGAAAAAAAGATTAGACAAAGCCACAGTTATATTTGGATATTTCAACATTTATTTGCAAGTAATTGACAAAAAAATACATATAAAATCACTGAAAATATAAGAATTTGTTTGAAACAATTCTCAATAAATTTAAAAGGACTAAAATCCCATGCAGAGTATATTATTTGTCAATAGCAGAATTAAAGTAGAAATCAATAATAAAAGGATAATTCCCAACTATTGAAAACTAAGCAAAACCTTTCTAAATAATCCATGAGTGCAAAAAGATAATATAAAGGAAATTAGAAAATATTCTGAACCTGAAGTTAGAGGTAAGTTTTATCTATAAATATTAGTTAACATTAGAAAAGAAAAAGGATTAAAAATTATTGATCTAAGCTTCTCTTCTCCCTCCAAGGTCTGTGTTAGCTGCTTTCCACAAATGTTGATATTTTGTAATTCACCATGGTTTCTAGTTTCTGTTGAATGCTCAAAACGATATTGCATGTTATAGAAAGTGCCATCTGTCATTTCCCACAGTAGGTTGGTGAAGACGACCTAAAAGGCTCAGGTTTGGTGGTCTCCATTGTATTTGCATTTAGTCACCAGTGTGTCCCCGATAAAAGCCAGATGGCTTCTGGAGAATTACACAGTCCACTACAAGCTCCATATAGTTGGAAGCCAAATTGCACTGTTACTTAAGATATGATGTGTTTAATAGAATAAACTAACAGAGTCTCTGAGACACGACATGTGGCCACTGGTATGAAAAATGTGTTTATTCCCATCCTTATTAGAAAAGGGAATGAAATACAGTTTGTATTCACTTGGAACACAACAGTACCTACATTCATTCTTGCTCCAGGACCATGTATAGGCTCTTGACCTGTCATAATATAGTCTGAGGAAATCTGAATTGTCTGGATATTAGGAAAAATATCATACATATATTTGTTGGTAATTTGACATGTTGAGGGGACATGCATCCTTGTGGGATAGGAGGTTAACCTTATGAAGATTCGTGGGCCTACTGCATAAGAGAATACACAGAGAATCTAATTTTCTTGGGTGTGTGAAGGTATTCCCTCCAGAGTATAGTTTGAATGGCTGCATCTCGTCCTTCCCACCACAGAGAAGGCTGCATACTGGCCTCTTTGGATTTGGAGGCAACATATTTCATACTGGGACTGCTGCTTTGTACTGGCACTGACACTAAAGGCTTCCAGATTTGCGTAGAGCCTACAGCTGGACAGTGCTCTACAACAACCCTAGATTTTTGGTCCACATAGCCCTGATGCCCTGCAGACCTAATAGAAGTGGAGATATGTCAAACGGTTTATGAAGCTAGTGTATGATGCCCCATGATCATATCAATGTACACAGTTATGATTTAATAAAAATTAAAAAAAAAAGAAGTGGAGATATATGGTAGAAAAGAGGTACTGAGTGGGGTTATGAGACAGGCTTCATAGGAGTATCATGGTGCAGTAGAGAATTACACTCCCAGAAACACAGTTCCTGGCTGCTTTCTTACCTGCCAGCCCAAATGGAGATGAAGCACTCTTGTATGGACCAAGTGGCCTGAAGACCAGCACTGCCATCATGAACCGAGGTCCTGATTTCTGTCACACCCATCAAGTCTTAAGGTGATTTCTGGACCCAGCAGCAATCCCTTGGGAGGTGGAAGTGGTACATCTGGAACAAGGCCCACTAAGGCCTGAGCTTACACATCCCTGTCACACAGGCAGCTCAGACCCCCATGATGTTCACCTTGATTCCATGAACATCTCTCCCTCGGTTTACACCTACAGATGTGTAAGGGTGGGCAGATTACTGTGGGGGAACCTCTTATGCTGAACTCACGGAAGAAGAAGAATCTTCAGCTTTCTTTACTGTTGGGTTGGCTTGGTATACAAAGGCAAGCTGAAGGAGACAACAGGTGCATTACAGCCTCCATCAGGAAGAGTTTGGGTTTGGAGGCAGCATATTCTGTACTGGGAATACTGCTTTGTACTGGCTGACACGAAAGGCTTCCAGATTTGTGTAGAGCAGTACTTAGTTTCTGCATCCTACGTATTGGATTTCCTTCTCCTTAAGAGGGAAGTGCTTTATTTTGGCAGGAAGGGCACATATTCCAGCTGTGAGGTTGCTTTTCCTGACTTCAGGGCCTTATTTGTTGTCAACATCTGGGACTCTTGGACTGTTTGGTGCACAGCACAGGATCCAATATAATATTTCATTAGACCAAGGGACCTACTTGACAGCAGAGAAGGCATAGGAAATTCACTTATCCCGCCATGTGGCATTCTACTCCATTCAGAAACTACCCACCTAGTAGATTAATGAAGTGGCCAATGGAAGGTATAGTTTAGGCATGGTGTGAGGATGCTATGTTGTTTTTAAGGATGCAGTGTACACTCTAAATCAATGACTTTTACATGTCACTGTGTCCTCGATAGGTAGAATACACAGATTGTTAATCAAGCAAATAGCATTAGGAGAATTTGGAGAATTTGTGCATCCTATTCTGGTGAATCTGAATTGTGAGTGTTTAGAGGTCTTGGGGCCAAAGGGGTGTAACTTTCAAGAGAACACAGAGAGACCCACTGAGTCATTAATTATAGCTGCTTCCAGGGCACATTGGGCTCCTCGTACAGGCAGTCTCAGGGTTAGAAACTGGGTAGGTTTCCTAGGTTTATTTGTTTTTGTTTCTTTTCAATACAGAATCTCACTCAGTTGCCCTGGGGTTGAGTGCCAAGGCATCATAGCTCACAGCAAATTCAAACAAAATCTTCGGTTCAAGTGATTCTCTTGCCTTAGCCTCCCATACAGCTGAGACTACAGGGGCCCACCATAACGCCCTGTTATTCTTTTAGAGACAGGGTCTCACTTTTGCTCAGGCTGGTCTCGAACTCCTGAACTCAGGCAATCCACCTGCTTCAGCCTCCTAGAGTGCTAGGATTATAGTTATGAGTAACTGTGCTCGGCCCACCTAGATGAATTCTTAAGTTGAATTTGTATGTAGGTTGGAACAGGTACACCTACCTATTACCTGTAATAGCCCCTGTTCATAAGTGTGAGTTGTACGTAAGTCAGCTGTTTGTAATTTGTGAGTTGCCTGTGTTAAGGAACCAGGCAAAAAGAGGAGGCACCATCTTGAGAGGGGACGGGTGATTAATGCTTATCCTGAGGATGTGGCTTGGTTGCGGTCGCTCCGTGGGTGTGAGGAGTTCCTGGCGTCCAGCTGGTCCACCCTGGCACTCCCTCAGTATGCCTCTGCCTCATCTTGACAGTAGGAGGACGCGTGAAGCCACCCAGTCACCATCTGTGAAGGGCCTGGAGACTGTGGTCTCAGCCCCTTTAGGAGTGATGATCTGGGCCGAGCCAGCGGGTTAGCCACTGAACCTAGAAGCTGTTCTAATCAAGGGCGAGAGAAATCCAGAAAGCATAGTAGAGCGGGGCATGAGCTTCAGGGAGACCGTTAGAGAAACTGTGTTATGGTGGGGGTATGGCTTCCTGACAAACTTTCTAGGATTCTAAATTTGTATGAAGAATATAAATTTATGTTTATATCCAGAATTTATATGAAAAAGTTGATCCAAGTAGCATAAGCAGCAAACTCCAATGGATGCTGTGATATGCTTTCCAGATCTCCTGTCAGGCCTAAACTCCTCATTTTCTCAGAAGCTAGGGATCCTAGGGACGATTGAACTCAGCAGTTTTCCATTATCAGCAATTACTCTCTGTTGGAAATAACTGCCTGACCCAAGATCACACTGCCCTCCCAGGGGTAGACCGCACTCAGGGACTGGTCAAGGCCAGTCCAAAGGCATCTTGCTGCATTGCTGGGCAACTCTGAGGGACATTCCAGTTTTGGAGCTTCCTGTGGGGTTTGTTGAGGCCCATGTTGGGAGTGCATTATAGCCCAACTTCTCCTGCCCAGTCCTGCACTTTTCCCTTTCCCAGGTGCTCGTCTTACCATCACTCCCAGGTACACTTCTTCATGATAACCTTCACCTCAGAGTCTTGTTTGGGGAGAACATAATCCAGAACCATGACTTTGCCAGCTCAGTCCCTGAATGAGTTAACATGATGTGAGCCTATTTAGGCTGCTTAGACTAGAGCAAACAGGGAAATGAGAAAAAATGAGTCAGAAACAACAATCAAAGAGACTATGGCTGAAGATTTTTAAAAAACTGATAAAGGAAATGAATCCAGAGATTCAAGAACTATTATGAATGTCAGCAAAATAAATACCATATTAAAACTGCTGGAAAGTAAAAGAAGAAATCTTAGACAGACTTGAAAAAAATATAAAAGTTCCTTACATGTATCTCATTTTATGAGATCATTTCGTGTGAATCTTTTACACGAAATACTTTAATTAGCAAATGTCGTATGGACAAAATATATGTTGGCTTTTGTTCCTTGCTAAATGTTTAGAAAGAACTATTATAAATAATCCCCTTGATTATTTTAGGTTTTTGGCCAACTGCTTTTCCAGTTGGAGTAGGTCCCTTTTTTTTTTTTGCAGTTTTTGACCAGGGCCAGGTTTGAACCCGCACCTCCAGCATATGGGGCCGGCGCCCTACCCCTTTGAGCCACAGGCGCCGCCATGTCCTATTTTTTTTTATCCTATACTGTGGCTAACAAAGAATTGGGACTTGGGGTAGAGAAAATGCTAATTCTGACAGCGTTCTGAAGTTACTTGTATTTCACATATTGGCATAACTTCAACCCACTGTTTTTTGCCGGCATATTTTTAAACTAGATGTTCATGTCTATAAATCACCTTAATTGAAGGTAATACTGCTGGTGTAGTCCATTGAAAGTGAATGAAGCTATAGGGTATTACCATTCTCTCTGCTCTGTGGGGGTCCTACCTTGCTCCAGACCCCTTGCTCATTGCTGACACCTCTTGCTATTCAAAAAGTTTTGTCTGCATCAGCAACAGGGTGGCATTGTCTGGGTCCTTATTAGAATCCCCAAACTATTGCATAATAAATAATTTGCATTTTAACAAGAACCCTGGGTGATTCATACTATTGTGAAAGTTCAAACGTTATTCTTCTAGAGCAGTGCCTATGGCTCAAAGGAATAGGGTGCCGGCCCCATATACCGAAGGTGGCAGGTTCAAACCCAGCCCCAGCCAAAATCTGCAAAAAAAAAAAGTTATTCTTCTAAGTAACAGGTGACTGGCATAAGGACTCAGTGAGGCTGCCAACAAATTAAATACTTAGAAAGTGTGATTTCATATATTATTAGATAAAATTAAATGTAAGTAGGAATTTTAGCTAGGCATATGGTTACCCAGCAGAAAGCCACATATCTCACCCTTCCTGCCGGTACGTGTGCCACTCAAGTCAGCACCGGCTAGTGGAATTAAGCAGAGAGATGTGTTCTGCCACCAAGTAGCGCTCTTTACACGAAGAGGCATGCCTTCTCCATTTTGCTCCTGTTGGCCAGAATGAAGACCTGATAGCAGTACTGGGACAGACCTTTTTGGCCAGATTATGGAAATTTTGTGTTAGGATGACAGAACAGTGGGCCTCTGTGGTGTGTGACATAGGTGCAGAATGAGTTGGCTTTTTTTTTTTTTTTTTTAACTATCTGTGGAAACTTCCCTGTAATTCATTTCCCCCCACTCCAGTAATAAGACTTATGCCCAATTGGAAAGATATGAATGTGTATCCTAAAAAAAGAAAAAGGAGGATTTTATATCCTTCTCATTATTCAGACTCCTCTGGAATAGCAGAATTGCAGATGGATTCAATGGAATTTTATCTGATCATTGTTACAGCGTCTGTTCTATGAGACAGCCAGACTTAATATATATATTTTTGAGACAGAGTCTCACTCTGTTGCCTTGGGATAGAGTGCCCTGGCTCACAGTAACCTCAAACTCCTGGGCTCAAGGGATCCTCCTGCCTCAGCCTCCTGAGTAGCTGGGGCTACAGGTGCCGGCCACTATGCCCTGCTAGATTTTTTTATTTTTAGTAGAAATGAGATCTTACTCTTGTTTAGACTGGTCTCAGAGTCCTGAGTTCAAGTGATCTGCCCACTTTGGCCTCTCAGAGTGCTAAGTATTACAGACATCAGCTACCACACCCCTCCCAGACTTAAAATATTTTGACAACAAAGATAATAATTCTGATACCAAGATATCAAATGACTTGCCTAAATTTACAGATGAAATCAAAGCCAGAAACAAAAATTAGAACTCCCGGTTCCTGGTCCAGTACTTGGAATTCAGACCACACTGCCTTTTCTATAAAAAAATCTGCTATATTGAAATTTGTGATGAAGAGTGTGATTCATGTGAATCAGCCAGCCAACAAAGTCCAGGGGAGAGTCCTACCTGGGTTCATGTTCCTGAAGATGTTCTGATTGCTGTGGAAGTTTGTGTGATTTCCAAGGATTATGATACAGAGCTAGAGACTAATTCCTCTGAGAGTCTCCAAGGCCCATCTTGACAAGAGCCAGGCTTTGAATGTAACTGCCTGACAGAAATGACCTTCCCTGAGAGCTAATCTCAGTAGGCTCTATAAATGTGAACGTTGTCAGTTCAGCAGCAAATATTTTTCTGATTTACAGTAGTGTATGATACTGAAGCCTAAGTGTGGTAAGTAAGCATGCGTGTAAATTATTAGAGTTAAGTGATAAGTATAGCAACGGAGAACACAGACAGTATAGTGTCTTAAGCCAAATTTTGATAAATGTAAAAATTTCTTCACATAGGGTTAGACAAGTTTGCTAACTCTTCCTAGAAAATGTGCTGCACACCTCATTGCTGAATATCGTTACAATCATCTTCGAAGTACTCCCTTTGGAAAGCTATGCATCAACACCAGCGCCTGCTCTAACCCCTCAAGGCACTTTTTCTGGGATGAGTCCACAGACTTAATTGTTAGATCTTACCTTGTGGTTTTTGCCGTGCTTTGGAGAAGAGGATGAAAAATGGTGGAGATTTTTCCCTAAAAGTTTTAGTTTGAAAATGATTAGTCTTTTTTTTTTTTTTTTTTTTCTATTTGCAGACAGTTTGGAATTATCTTTCAGCCAATAAATCCAGACTTGAATAGCTTTGGGTGGATGAGACTCACTCAAATCATTTCCCATCATGAAATGCCTCTTTGGAAAATTTAGACCTTGTTACTATCCCTCTGGTGGAAAGTAGAGAAATGGCAAGATAGTTTGTAAGGAAGTGCCAGAGGATACTTCTAGTTGTAAGTTCTCAGTTGTCCCCATAAGGCCTCAGGAAGGAAGGGAGAGGGTCATATTTTGGTGAAGTGACATCAAGTCAAAGTCAGTTACTTTGTGTGTAATAGAAGGACATCATACTTAGGCCAAGAATGATCTTCCCTGGTCACTCAGAGGACTTGAGTAAATTGTCCAAGATTACACAGATATAACTTGAACCCAAGTCTTTGAGATAGAGTCCAGGGCTCTGTCTCAGAGCCATTTAATAGCTGGAAGAAATAAGAAGGAGCCTGGTTTGAAGCTCCTTGATCTGAGTGGTCAGTGAAGGGAGACTGTTGAAAGCAGGAAGATGATCGGACAGGAGGCTTCTGAGTGTAGCAGGAGCCTCACAGCAGAGCCCGAGATGGCCCCAGTAAGACTTCAGAGCAGAGCTCGAGGTGGCCCCAGTAAGACTTAGAAAACTAGGGGGTAGAACCCCCAACTAAGAGCCAAACAGTTCTCTGGTTCTTACCTGGGACATACCTTACAAAGCCTCATGTCTACTAGGCAAGCAGTTCCTCTTCTGGGGCTTAATCCTAAGAGGATCTGAGTGGGTGTGAGCACATGTATTTACCAGAATACCCACAGCAAAATTGCTGGTGAGTTAGAGGCAGTGGAAAGAACTTAAATGTCCAACCATAGGAGATTTTAAAAATAAAATATGGCACGGTCATATAATATAATGTTATAGAATCAATAAAAATGATGATGGGCAATTTGTTATTAAAAATCTTTGGTTTATGGACCTTTGATAGGCTCTAAGAGCCACGGATGTTGTCCCCAGAAAAAATTTTGCATATACACACAAATGTCAGCCTGTAATTTCAGGAAGCCTTTCAATTTTCTGAAGCCAGTCCATGGGGCACTGCATTAAGAATCTCTAACAGATTTCTTTCTGGAAAGGTGTTTGTACAGAGCATTTTTTTTTGCATGAAATACAATTTATAAAATTGCATATATAGGATGATGGAATTTTATTGAAAAGATTTAGATATTTTTCTACCTATGCAGAAAAAGAATCTGGGCAAAGTGTTATTTCTAAGGGCAAGATTTCAGATGACATTTATTTTATTCTTCAGCTCTATTTGCATATTACAAATTCTATGGTAATCATGGATTTATTTGTGCAATAGTTTTAAACAGTCATTAAAAAAATTGAGTAACAATTGATGGAAGTTGTGCAAGTAGAGTGTCCAGGTCC
Organism: Loris lydekkerianus; assembly: GCA_963574355.1. Classification (NCBI taxonomy): domain Eukaryota; kingdom Metazoa; phylum Chordata; class Mammalia; order Primates; family Lorisidae; genus Loris; species Loris lydekkerianus. The sequence goes on from CAUYPK010073649.1 coordinate 11,048, forward strand.
AGGACTGAGCTCTATGCTGCAAGGAGTCTGAAGGTGGCCATATGTGGGGCACATGTACCTAAAGTCCCCCTTTCTGTTGAGGTAGACCTAGGGACAATAGGCCATCCTGTTCTGAGCTACGCTGATGCAGCTCTGGTAGAAGAGTTCAGCCCTGAGCAATTAATTACTTGAGCATAATCACTTACTTCTTCCAGCTATGGTTTTGGGCACCTTATAGAGATGTGGAACATAGCAATGAGCCTCAGTTGCCAGCAAGACTTGGAAATGGGAATAGGTCCAGAGAAGGGGACAAGAATGGAAAGAGAGCTGGGTCCATGCTATCTACAGACCAGTGGAAAGTGCTAGGAGTTTGGCTAGAGGAAGAGATGACTAAAGATGGGCCAGACATTATTGTCATGTATTTGAGTCCTGACATGGAGAAGACAGGATAGTGTTGTTGTGCAATACTTCTGACCAACATTATATACTATATCCTACGTCTTGTACCAAGAGCTGGAGAAATGGATGGTATAGTTTCTCCTGTAGCAGAGAGTTTAATAAAGCATTCCAATATGGTCTTACATGTGCTCTAATAATTATAGGAGCAGCTCCAGAAAAACAAAGGAGCACATGAACTACTCTGCCTGGGGAAGTTGTGGTAGATTTTAAGGCTTAACAGAACTTTTCCAGGTTTAGAAAGGTGACAAAGAGAACTCTAGACAGAAAGAGCAAGAGATACAAAAGTCAGAGGCATGAAAAGTGGGTTACATAAGAAACAGAGGAGGGAGAAGAAGAATGGAGATTTAGGTGGGCCTCAAAGTCTGAAAAATCTTGAATTCTATGCTAAAACAATTGGACCTATGAAATAGAAACTATAAAAGGTATCAATGGTTACCCCATTCCGTGGTAGAACTAAGTCTAACGATGGCAGGCAGAGCCAGTGAAAACTGCCTGAGGAGAGAAGGGCTGTTCATCATGCAGAGAGACAGCTACGTGACAGGATGTTTGCCTGAACTTTGATCTCTTTCATCCTCAAGGAATGGTTCCAGCCTCAGCTTTTTGGGAAGGTATGTTTGTGTATTTCCCTCTATGAAAGGTATATCCTGGAGATGCCATATACTTTTGCTTTCTAATTACTGAGCTATTTATATCTTAACAGCTTAGACCACGTTCATCTATGATGTGTCTAAATCTATTTGGGATATAGTAATAGAATACTATAAACTGAGCGACTCACAACCAACAAACATTTTTCTCTCCCCATTCTGACAGTTCTGGAGCCTGAGAAGTCCAAGATCAAGGCAGTGTAGATTTGTGGTCTGGTGAGGGCCTGCTTCTTGATTCACAGATAGCCATCTTCTTGCTGTGTCCTCATGAGGTACAAGTGGCAAGAGAGATCTCTGGGGACTCTTTTATAAGGACACTAATCCCACTCATGAGGGCTCTATCCTCATGACCTACTCACTCCCCAAGTGTCCCACTTCCAAATACCATCACTTCAGAGATTGGGTTTCAGCATGTGAAGATGAGGGCGGGGGCACAGACACTCAGTCTATAGTCTTCTAATTTAAAAAGATCACATGTGAAACTACTCTGAGTAGCAGGTAAGTCCTTAAAGGCACTGGCTGATAGGTGCTCAAACAAAGGATGAACTATGGCCAGGTAAGTCCAGCCAGAGACTGTAAGGGGAGGGAGGTGTTTAGAGAGGTGTTTCTATGTCTGTATCAATAAGGAATAGGAGTGATCAAGGGCATATAAGGGGGTGAGAAGATGAGGGATGTGCTATGGCCGAGGACTCCACAGGGTAAATGGAGCTGAGCATTTTCAGCCACTTGCATGGCTGTGCAGGGGGCAACTACTTCAGCTGGCTTGCTGAGGGGGCCAGCTGTGCCTGCAATGAAGTCAGTGTTCTGCTCTTCAAGTCATATTTCCTGCATCTGCACCTGGAGGAGGTGCCTCTATGGCCTCGTAGTGACATTGAGAAAAGCTTCTTACGGATTGCCTCATGGTGAGGTGACTGTTAGGGTTCACTGGCTTACATCCTTCCATTCCCATTCACATGTTGAAACACTAACTCCCAATATGATGATATTTTGTGATGAGACCTTTAGGAGATAATTAAGGTTAGATGAGGTCATAAGGATGGGGCCCTTATAATGGGATCAATGCTTGTATAAAATAAGAAACACAGGATGTTTTCTCTCTGCAATGTGAGGGTACAAGAAAGTGGTCATCTGCAAGCCAGGAAGGGTTGCCCTCACCAGGCACCAGTTCTGCTAGAGAGCCTTGACTTTGGATTTCCCAGCCTCCACTGTGAGAAAATAAATGTTTGTTGTTTATGCCATCTGGTGTATAGTAATTTATCATGGCAGCTGGAATTAAGTAGGTGGCCTAAGAATGGTTTCCCAGATGGGGTGCCTAATGTCCATTCAGTTTGAAGTTGCTGTGATGGAATAATCCTATTCCTATCACCTACATAAATATTCAATAAGTGCACTATGCTCGTTAGCGCTTTGTGTGAGATGTGTGGATGGGGGTGTATAAACTGAGGAGCCCACATTTAGAGACTTCAGAATGCAAGTCACCCCTTGAATATGTGCAGGGGTTGGTCTTCCATATAGCATGGAGTTGAGCCAAACTTATCTGAAGTTTAAAGGGCAGGGAGGAAGCAAGTGACATCAGGATTACATTTCATTGTTTTGGTGCCTCCAGCAAGAGGTTGTGGGTAAGTTTATTTTATGACTGTCTCTCACTTAAGTAAGCTAATGTTGCATCATGGGTAGTTTATATAAATTATGGTCTGAAGGAAGCAGTTCAAAAAACCAATTATATGAACAAACTGAGATTCTTATCTCTGGCATCCAAAGAAGAATAGTTTATTTATGCATCATATCTTCTGGAATGTATTTTTATAGGCACTATGAAATGAATAAGCTAGCTGAGTGTAATGCATGATATAAAAAGATAAATAGATAGAAGCCCTGGGCTCGAGACCCAGCTTTTATGCTAAGTTGCCGTGTGAATTTGGGTACCTTTTATCCCTCTCTGTTATATAATCATTCTGTGATGTTGGAGTGTTAAACAAAGAGGACCTCCAGGCTCTGTATTAACTGAGACTAAATTAGTCCTATGAAACAGTGACAAATAGGATAGATAGGACCTTCTTCCTCATGTTGAGGCATCTGTATAGGTTAGAGGTGTCTCTGTTCCAAGAATTCCTCAAGGGCCCAGGATCCTTTTTACGTTTTCCCAAATGCAGGGAAACATAAAAAGCCAAGAAAAAACATGCCATCTCTAATGGTTAAATATACAACCTGAAAGCACTTAAACTCATAACTCATTGGCCAGAACTTTGTCCTGTAACCTAACTGCACCTAACCTGCAAGGAAATATTACAATATAATTTGTAGTCTACGGCCATACCACCCTGAATGCGCCCGATCTCGTCTGATCTCAGAAGCTAAGCAGGGTCGGGCCTGGTTAGTACTTGGATGAGAGACAATATAATTTGTACTTTTTACAGTTAAGTTGCTAGCCAAAAACTGGAGTTCCATTACTCTGAGAGGAGGATGGTTACTGCAGAAAAATTAGAAGTCTCTGCCACAGCTTTATTCCAGATCTAACAATCTAAGATTTTGGGAGCTGTCACCAGCTTGGATGGTCAGGTATCAAATCAGCTTCCATCTATATGGCCCCCTTTGCTGGGTGACAGCCAGGATGCTTTGATCACAGAACTGGCAAGTGGTTTAGACCACCACTGTCTAATAGAAACATAAGCTGTATTGAAATTTGAAAATTTCTAGGAGCCACAATAAAGAAAGCCAAAAAGAAGCAGCCAAAATTAATATTAATAATTTGTTATCTAATTATTTAATCAGAATAAAAATCATTAATGAGCTATTTTACGTTCCCTTTGCATACCAAATCCTTGAAATTTACTTTGTAGTTTACATTTACAGCACATCTCAATGTGAACTGCGTTTCTAGTGCCCAGTAAGTACACGTAGCAGTGACCACCCTATACAACAGTACAGAGTGTGTCTGCTAGAATAGTAGACCTTGTATGATCCATAAATTATCTTATAAATTATAGGAAATCTGCTGATTTATTCAGATTTAACTTAGTAGTATAATCTATATCAAATATGAGACAGAATATTATCTTTCCTCTGAGGTTTTCCTATGATTATGTGACTATAGACCTTTCTGGATCATTAGAAGTCTAATTCAATGCCCATACCAAGTAGGCAGGTTGGATAGAACCAGTTGGGAGTGCAGTTCACCATTTACAAGCACTGTCATCACAAGTAAACCACTTGACTTTTCTGAGCCCAATTTTCCTTATCTGTAAAAATGTCACATATTGAGGTATTTTTGATCTACATTTTTTTTTTTTTTTTGGAAGCTGGACTCAGCAAAAAAATCACTGAATACAAAACGAATTTGAATTACCGCTTCAACTTTCCCTAGACTCTGTGAGACTAATAATCTCATCTTTTCTTTGGATCCTTCTTTTCCCATTTTGAAAGATGGGGTGGTATATTAGATGCTCACCAATTCCTCTTTGCTTTCAAATGGAATCACTTGACATTAATGTACAACTCAACTTCCAAGGACTCCCAATACTTTCATACAAGGGGAAATCAAAAGTGGGAAGGTGGAGACATCCACAGTAGCACAATGTTTGTGAATAGATACATTCTCTGGAAGAAGGGGAGTGAAGACTGAGATAGAAACATCTCTTATGGTGGTTGGTGCCTGGCCCTTTAGCACAAAGATTGAAAGAAATCTCAGGAGCTCCTATTCTTACTGTCAGAAGTGTACACTGAGGAATCTTTCTGGAAGCTGATTTGGCAGTTAAGTATCAAGAGACATAAAACCTGTACATCTTCCATGTAGCAATTTTATGTCTAAGAACTTAAGGAAACAATTTGATGTTAAAAAGATTGATTTATAGTGTTCCTTGCTCTATTGCTTACACCATCAGAAAATCAGAACTAACTCTGGCTACAAAAAATAAGGAACTAGTCAAAAAGTGATAATGCGGGCATATATAAAGTTATTTCTAAACCATTAAAATCTAGGTTTCCAAAGTAGATTTAATGATGTGGGCAAGTGCTTCACTACAATGCTGGCCATAGATGATCACTAGTAATAAGTTGGTTCCTTCCAAGATGGTCCCCTTGTGATTGCTGACTGTGCTTCCTTGTCCTCTGGTCTCCTTTTCTTCTCCCCCTCTGCAAATGTCCTCACAGTGAATGTTGATTTTCTTACCAGTCTGGGTCCCTCACCTCCATGCTCTAGATATTTAGGGCTGGATAATCCTTTGTTATAGAGGTGGGGGCTGTCCTGTGCTTTGTGAGAGGTTGAACGGCGCCCTGGCTAACTCCTACTCACTAGACACCAACAATATCTTCTCACAGATGAGATAACCAAAAATGTCTCCAGACATCATTGCCAAATGCTTTCTTCAGGCTGAATTACAACCCCTTGTCCCAGTCTGGTGATGATTATCCAAGTTTGGTGATTATTATTTTTACCACAGAGATGTGGAAAAGGAGGGTTCTTTCTCTCTCTGTTTCTCTCTCTGTTTCACGCACACACATCACCACCAGACCACCACCCCTGAAGTTAAGCATATCTTCATACTCTCATATGAACTCAATTATTTTCTAAGAGATCTCAGTTCATGTGCACAGTAGGTGTTTCCCTCCGTGAAACACTCTTCCCCTGGATCCACAGGTAAGGACAGGACTCAGCACTAGAGCAGTCTTTCCTCCTGGATAATTCTCTGGTTTCCAGTACGAAAGTAGATAACTCCTAATATTCAGCACCAAGACTAGGAACAGAGCACCAAGTGATTTTACCATTTGTTCTAGAAAACTCCTACCCAGGAAGATAAAGCTGTAAACCACTCAATAACTTCATTGTTAACCTCAAACACTTCATGAAAACCCCAGGCAATTGATACTCATCTGGGTAAACATCATCCTTCTTAAGACAATAGGTTGCTCTGCTGGAAAATCCCTCTTGCTTAGCAAGCAACTATTTACTTAGAAGGTTCCCCATGACTCTAGTGTATAATTGTCCACCAGTCCTAAGCCATCAGATGAAAAAAGCCTTGATTCCAACTCCCAAGCCCAATAATTATCACTCTTGACCTTCTCTTTCTCAAGGGGATGTTTTTCCTTATGTGGTCAGTGAAAAGTGGGCTTTGTCTGATAAGCAGTAGTGTCTCTGGGGAATTGTCAGTCCCTTCCCCAGAACCTTTCTCCCTCCCTCCCTCCCTTCCTCCCTCCCTCCCTCTTCCCTCCCTTCCTTCCTTCCTTCCTTCTCTTTTTTAGACAGTCTTACTTTGTCACCCTTGGTAGAGTATCACAGAATCATAGCTCACAGCAACCTCAAACTCTTGAGCTCACGTGATTCTCTCACCTGCTTCAGCCTCCAGAGTAGCTGGGACTACAGGCACCTGGTCTTGCTCTAGTTCAGGCTGGTCTCAAACTCCTGTGCTCAAGCAATCCACCCACCTCAGCCTCCTAGAGTGCTGGCCTTTCTGCTTTTAAAGAAGGGGGCGCAAACAGAAAGCCTCTGAGTCACTGATGCCCACAAAACAACCAGGGAGAAATGTTGAAATGGTAGCTTGTCTGAATCTTAGGCCACATAAAATTTCTAAGCTCTATATGCAGAAAGGGGGCTCCATGAGGATTTACAATCCTCTTGTCTGGGGAGTGTGAGCATGGTGGAATAGGGCTGAGGCCACATGCTTCATGAACATAGAAAAAATAAAAGTACAGAAACTCATGCACATACACACAAACACACACATGCATATATACACATACATGTTTATGCATACACATATATGTATGCATATTCACACATGTACACGAATGGAATTGTGAGTGATTTCATTTTTATACTTTTTTGTGTTTAAACATTTTTTCTTAATAAACGTCTTTTTATTTATCAGAATAATTACTATTATAATTTTAAGTGAAATAATATGTTAATATAACTTGTTAGAGTATATCGAGAGATCCAAAATAGTGGCTTTGAGGAAGTGCCAAGAAAATGGACAGCTTGGTTCTCCAGATCTTCTTCTTGCTGCACAGCTCAGGAGAGCACTAGCAAAAACCACTACTGAGTTCAGACTGTGCCATTTGTACTAAGCATTAATTTGAAGTGTGAATGGAAAGGATTGTAATAACCTATTTTTTAACCATTTTTTTTCTTGAATAATATCATGGTTACTAGGAAATACACTCAACCATAAGATGGGATAACAGGAAACCAGGTCCACGCACTGTGTGCTGTTATGAAACCAAGGGTATGGATGGGTGTCTAAGCTCAGTGTGTCCTTGATCCTATAGGGTCACTGCAGTGACTGTCCGGGTTTGGATTCCACTCTACCATATACTTATTTTATGTCCAAAAAACTTCACCTTTTGACTGTAGTTTTTCCTCCCACAAAGGTGAGATACTTGTATCTGCCTTGTATCATGAACCTCATGAGTTTGTTGTAAATATTAAAAATTATAATATAAACACATATATATGTTCTTAGGAAATAGTTCAAATACATGCTATTATGGTAATACCTTTCAATTTTTCAAATGCCTCTCTGGTGGTAACGTAGATTAAGATAAGCAGCCCTCATGCAATTTATACGCTGGGCTGGTCAGCTCTATGAGAGTCCTAGAGGCAGAGGTGTTGGCATTTGGGGACTCCACCCTGTTTTGGAGCACCCTGTCCTGGCACAGCATCTGGGACCTGGGTAGAGGTCCCCAACTTGGAGCCTGGTTTCACCATGGCTGTGTGGGTGCTGGCTCTGCCTGCTGAGCCCATAACTAGGAGGAATGTTTTGGAATGCCTGACACCACGGCCCACCAGCTCTCATTAACATTTAATGCATAGCATGTATAACTCAAATTGAACTTTCCAGGGTGGAGTCCGCAGAATTAAAGGAATGAGGTGGAGCAGATAGATAAGCACATCTCCTGCTTCCATCCACTATTTATTTATTGTAGGCACACCATTTTCTAGCAAACATGATCTCATATAATAGTCAGAGGAACACTGGCATGATGGCTATGTGATTTTATCCATCTGTAGGCTTCAGAGGTCTGACTAAGTAGTTTGACCCAGACCACAGAGCTCATCAATAGCAGAGCAAATGATTACACCCAACTTCATAAATTCCATTCTACCTTCCTCCAACTAATACTTTGGATTTGTAGATTAGCAACAGTGGGGTAGGACAACATTGCCACTAGATTTTATGTAATACTTTACTTTTTATACCAACTGCAGGTGGCAAGAGGTCAGAGAGGAAAGAAGGCACGAGGAAGCACTGCACTGGGCACTCAGATATTCTCAATGCCAGGCTTTTGGCTTTGCCGGTTTCACCACTGGTTGGAATTGTCTCTCTTGTCAGTTCTCTGCAGCTAGAGACAAGCTAAGCCTCAGCCACAGGGCGACTCGCCAGGACCACACTGCATATTTCCCCAGCATGAGGCCTAGCTAGGCATGCCCCTGTTTTAGCTGTGACTTTTCCTCACTGTGAACACGTGCTCCCCCTGAAGGTCAGGACATCATTACTGATTCCCTCTGCTCCTCTCCCATCTTGACCTTTCTCTGTGTGCCACTAACCCTTCTCACAGGCCACCAGGGGCTAGAATCATGTCTGATTCTCCCACTAGACTGGAAAGTCGGTGAGGGCAGAAGCCTAGTTCCCGTTCTGTGTTTTCTGAGGTATAGTGACTGTCATAGCATGGGACAGAGGACATCTAACTGCATCACGGTGCCATGAGCATGCTTGGCCCCCAGTACACATATTTTCTCTTCTTTCCATTCTGGAATGTTTCCCTTATCCCAAGGCCCTGGATATTCTAGAAGGTTCCCAGGAAGAGTCGCTGCATAGATACGGCAGAAAAAGCACTAAGCCAGGCATCAAAAGGCTTGGGTTTTCATCTGTGGCCTCTCAGCTTCCCAGACCATGAATAGGCTGGGAAGACAAGCTAAGCCTCAGACACCTTTCCTGTCTGGGCCTCAGTCTCTGCCTCCCAGTGAGGGGAGAGCTGGGCCTGTCAGTCACAGCTCTGAACCAATAGGCGCCTGCTGATGATCCAGCCAGCCAAAGCCTCCCCCCCTCTTTTTTTTGATGTGCTCCTTTCAAATCAAACCTCCCGTCTCTGTGTCTATCTCTGTCTTTCCCCTCTGACTTTCCTCTTAGGTGCATGATAAACCAAGAGTTTACAGTAAAAGCACAGGAAGGGCTGAATGATGTGTTGTCTTCAGGAAAGTACCTGGAACTGGTGGCTGCGCTAGGAGCCCCTGCCTCCCAAGCTGTGGCTCCTGAGGACTTTCAGCACACACCTGGCAGCCCAACCTTTGCCTTTGATGTGGCTTTGACAGTGCTTGATGCGCAAGCAGCCCCAGTTCAGAGCTGTGGAAAGGCTGGCTGCTTTTGGCCACTGACCCCAGATGCTGAACAGCGGTGGTGGGAAGCAGAGACAGCAGAGAGCACAAGTCTCAATAATCATGCCTTATGTAATCCCTAGACTTCAGGTAGGACCAAACTTCCACCAAAACTCTCTGGAGAGGGAGGAGACTGGTGAGCCATGAACCTCTCTCCCTCTTCCTGGGTGCCCAGCAGTTGCAAGCACTTTCTTTCCTCCAGCACCAAGTTCTTCACTGGAAGCTCTCCAAAGTCATGAAGGACCCAAGCTCCCTCCTTTTACAAAGTCACTGGATCCTGAACCCTTCAATATAGCTTTTGGTTTCAGGTCATAAGACGGCTACTGGCCTTCCAGCCGTCAGGACTATTTTCAGGGACAAAGAAGGAATGGACCAAAAAAACCAGAGGGGGGCATCTCTTTTCAAAGAAGTTACCCAGGTGCTCCAGTTGTTGAACTTTGCTGACGTTTCAGTGGCCAGAACTGCATCTTACAACTACTTAGAGTTGCAAGGATGTTAGTGTGTGTGTTGTGTGTGTGTGTGTGTGGGGGGGGAGTGGATTTTACGCTGGACACTTTGCCTTTTTAAGCCAAAGCAGAGATTAACTTTGACGGTTCGGGGTGCAGTTGGTATTTACTTCCATTTTGTAACCTATATGCTTCTCTCCATTTTTGGCAACACCAACTGCAATCTCTTTTGGAAAGTGAATCTGCTCCCAGATGAAAGTTCTTGGTGTGTGTGTGTTTTGTCTTCTTGAAACCAAAGAATGAATCTTCAAGATTTTGGATCCTAAGCAGAAGAGACAAAGTTGGCAAAACAGTTGGAGCACATTCATTCCAAAGGTCGGCCATAACTATCCATTAATTCCCTGCCACTTAGAACCCTGGAACTGCCCACTTCCTAACCTTTCCAGGCTGGATTTTCTAATTTTCTTCCAGATCCAGACAGCCAAAGCCTCCCCCCTTCTTCCTGGGTGCAGTTGCAAGCACTTTCTTTCCTCCAACACCGAGTTCTTCACTGGAAGCTCAGTCTGGAGCGCAGGCTGGTGGTTTTTCCCTTTTAGGTGGTTGCGTTTATGTCTGCCCCCCCACTCATATAATAGATAGTAAAATTCTTGAGGGCAGAGACTTGGTCTCTTTCATTTTAAGGTTTCTAGTGCCTGGAATTTTATTAATAATTAATACATGGGATTTCTCAATATGTGTTTATTGTTGTTGGTTTTTACAGGTCCAGCAAGGTCCTGGGTGCTATTACAGAGCAGACAAAGTGGAAGATGAAAAGAACCTTGGCCATGGAGAGATTCCTGACCCATGCCGCGAGACCTTTCCTCGGAATACAGTTCACCGGACAGACTGAGTGACCCCTTCCTCTGAGAAGCCCTGCCTCTTTGAGTCACCTTTCCCTCTGTGTTACAACAAATGCTCCTCTTCCTCCTCCACCCCTTCCTCTTTCTCTCTCCCTCTTCCTCCCAGTGCTATCATCACTTTCATCATCATCATCATCATTTTCAGCACCACCACCACCATCATCATCACTGTTAACCCACACTGAGCGTTTGAATGACTTTCTATGTGCCAAGCTCCTTCTAAGCATGATGTAAGTGGATAACCCTCTTGCCTAAGATTACGGTTATTATAATTCTTGGTAGGGTCAGTACCCAGACTCAAAACCTCTGTTCCTGACCTCTCCCTCCCTCAGCCATAGAGGCAGATGAGAGCTCTGGGGAGGATGGACTAGGGCTCTAGCCCTGCCCCACTTTCACCTAAAATGCTTCTGTGGACTGCAGTGCCCACTATGGTGCGTGCAGACTCCTCGCTTGGTCTAGTCTTGCTTGCCCCTGAAAGCCACATGTCACATTGCTTGTCTCTGCTCTGCTCGGCCTCACATGCCCCAGGTTCTCACCCAACTCACCTGCCTGCCACACCCAGCACACTCTGTGCTTCCCTCCAGGTTGCCCTTGTGATTCACTCTCTCTCCCAATGTGCCTGAAATGCCCTTCCCCAGTCTGCCTGGAGGCAGTGTAACCTTCATTTAAGACCCGCTGGTATTGCAGGACGGGAGGGATGATTAGTGGTAGTTTGTCATCCTGAACTCTAGGATGTCAGACGATTGAGGCATATGGAATCTTCCTGGACTCACTTCCACCATAGCTCTCTCTTCTCTAAACCTCCAAGCACCTCTGATTTTCTTCTTGGGGTCTCAGGAAGCTGTGTAGGGCAGAGACCAAGGCTTTGGAGACAGTTACCTTCTACTGAAATCCCTTTTAACTCTCTTACTATCTGTGAATTTTGGCAAGTTACTTAGTGTTTCTCAGTCTCTTTAGCACCTGTTAAAAAAGGTGATATAATTTGGGAATATGAGACAATTGTCACGGGATGACTCATGCCTTTGCTGTGACCCTGCTACCACTTTTGTTACAGATGCCGCCTACCATCGCTGTAGGAAGCCCACAGGCCTGACTTTCCATCTCTTACTTTCCAGGGAACAGATCATTTTTTTGTGGTAAGAGCATTAAGAAATGACACTGCCAGCTGTTATCACTGCTGTCTGGTCTAGTAGGTACTCATCCCACTCCCAGTAGTTTCCTGTTCTCCCCTTGTCTCAGTCCCGAGGTAGAAGGTGGGAAGCAGCCCAGACACAAACATCTATTATTATAATTCATGACAGGGTTAGGACTGAGACTAATTAAGTCCACTTGGACTCAAAACCTATGTTCTTGACCTCTTCCTCCCTCAGGCACAGAGGCAGATGGGAAACTCTGGGGGGGGGGGGGAGGGATGGGACCACTAGGTTTTTGTTGGTATGGTAGGTCAGATGAGGAACGTTACAAACCTTGTGTGGTGTGGGGGAGGACATATGCACCCATGGAAAGAAAACAATCCAGTCCTAGTTCTGGAGCTGCCTCTAACTCATCCTGAGATTCCATCAAGACTCTGCCCTTCTCCAGCCTCAGTGTCCCATCTGTACAATGGGTTGATGTGACTCACTCCCTCAGCAGCTTCCCCATGGATCAACTCATTAGGGTCTGTGAGTCTGTGTCAGGGGAGTTAGCTTGATTTTTGAGCCCCACTAGTATTGTGGGAAGGGTAATTAGTGGTAGTTTGTCATCCTGAACTCTAGGAGCCTGGGATATGTGCTGGGAAGGGGTAGAGGGAAGCAGGACCAATCCAGGGCTCTGCTAAGGGGGTATGTGACATCTACTTTGGAATAGACTCTGGGAATTCTTGAACACATCTCTGCCTCTGCCTCCCAGTGTCAACATCACTTTAGTATCCTAAAGACAAGCAATAACATTCATTGAGTAACTACTGTATATTCATGTGATGCTACTAGGAGATTTAACATTTGTATTTTTTGTTTGTTTGTTTTTGTTTTATACAGATACCCAGTTTACTAACATATTTCATGTCAGGTCATAAAACCATCATTTGTCCAAACAGCCTCTGTTATTAATATTTTATTTTATTTTATTTTATTTTAGTACCATTTTTCTTCCTTGCGACCTTGGTGCCTTCTCCTATCATCCCCCAACCCCGTCATAAGACATGGGTGTCTTTTTAAAAATGGGCAGAGTTGAAGGCAGATGTATATGTTTTTAATGTACACATATGATAGGATATGATATAATATATATGTATAGGTAATGTACATATGTGATACATATATATATGTCATTTAGATTCTCATTTATTCACTCAACATTTTAAGAGTCTATCCACATCAATGTATATCCTAGCTGATATTTCTAACTGCTACATAATATCCGTCTGTTTACAGCCACCACGTTGTGCACTTCCCTTTTCCTGGGGCTGATATGTATTGAAATATTGCCTCCAACTTCCAACGCTGGGCAGCAGCGACGCACACCTGCTTTTTGCACACCCCACATGTACCTTTCCTCAACTTTCTAAAGGCAACCACTTGGTACTAACCAAGATAGTTTTAGGTGCCACATCATGTGGCGATTGGCAACAGGGAATTATGCAAAATTTGTACCATGGAAAACCTATCAATTTGGTATTAAAAATTCATTCCTACCTCCCCTTGCTTGCTTAACTTCCCTTTTTTAATAAATCAGAAACAGGCAGCATATGCTAACTGAAATTTAATTATGTTGGAAATGTAATTAAAGTGCAATGGAACAAAACAGATCTATTTAAATGTTTTCTTCTATTTTTAATAAGCAAAATTGAGTTTCTATTGAAAGAGGTGACATTTCCTATTTAATAGAATCTCAAATGCTACTGATTACAAAGCATCATTATTATATATTCCATTAAGAAATACAAATAATTCTATTAATTAAGCCATCCCACATCATTGATTTTAAGAAGCATGTTGCTTTCAAAGCTGTTAAAATGTGAAGAAATGTACATCTATTTCTGTTTCCTTTGACCAATTAACTTACTTAAGTAAAAACAAAAAGAGTGGGTTTAATGGAAAAAAATAAGTGACAAGGTGGGCATTACAGGAATTTGGTAGAAAAGATGGAGTGAAGTGACTAGAGTGTGGGACGGGTGTGATGACATATGGGTGGTTCTCCTACCAGCCTGGTAAAGGTGATGCTATTGCTGTTTGGCTGGCAAGGAAGCTCTGGAGTGTGGAGAAGTAGCCTTCACAAGGGCACAAGGTTAATGGGAAATTTCATCTCAGGTTGGTATGCCAGAAACCATAAAACTTGTGACCTGATTCTAATATGGTCTTCTTCCCACCTCTGCCCTTTGCACAGCCCTGACAAGTGGCCAGCACATGACTCTAATCATGAGCCCTTCAAAGTACTAAAACACTTTTACACTGGCACCCCTCCTATCACTCACACTTGAGTAAGAATTAGTGTCTTCTGGCACATTTCTCACAGTGGCTACATTAATGAGTGGACATTTCTCACATTGTGGTATCTACTGAGGGACTGGGGACAGAGAATACTCAAGTAATGGTTGGTAGTTGTGATTTCTTTGTTGGTTATAGTCTCTTTCATTTTTATTTTCATTTTAATCTTACCACAATTATGTGAATAGGCATTGTCCTCATTTTACTGATATAAAAACTGACAAAATTAGTCGTGTGACCAAATCACATTACTAATAATTGGTAGAGTTGTTAAGTAGAGCCTTGGAGGCACTATTTTTTAAATTCAATCTCTATAAAATGGAGATAATTGTAGACTCACATGCTGCTGTAAGAAATAATAGACATCTGAGAGATCTGGTGCACTGCTGGATTAACTACTTTCTCCTAATGGCAACATTCTGCAAAATTATGGTACAATAATGTGACAAGGATACTGGTATTGGTACAATCACGATGCAGAAACCAGGCATGATGGCTCATGCCTATAATCCTAGCACTCTGGAAGGCCAAGCTGGATTGCCTGAGATCAGGAGTTAGAGACCAGCCTGAACAAGAGTGAGACCCCATCTCTACTTAAAATGGAAAAACTAGCTGGACGTAGCGGCACATGCCTATAGTCCCACCTACTCAGGAGGCTGAGGCAAGAGGATTGCTCAAGTTTCCAGGAGAGTTTGAGGTTGCTGTGAACTATGATGCCATGGAACTCTACCTAAGGTGACAGAGGAAGACTCTGTTTCAAAAAAAAAAAAAAAAAGAAGAAGAAGAAGATGCAGAACATGTTCATTGCTCTGGTTTTGACCTTGTATAGCAACATTGACCTTCTTCTAAACCTCTCCCATCACTGACCACAAATTCATTTTCCATTGCTATAATTTTAGCATTTTAAAAATATTCCAAAAATAAAATTCTACCATATATAGCCCTTTGAGACTGGCTTTTTCTCACTTATCTTAATGCCCTGCAGATGCATGCAAGTTTTCTCCTTTTTACTCCTGAGTATGAATGTACCACAGTCTGTTTAACCATTTACTGGCTGCAATTGCCAGCTTGTGTGGCAGTTGCATATTTAGCCTCATAAAAAATGGAGTGGCCATGCCATTTATTTACATCTCTACCAACAGCATACAAGTGACCTAATTTCTCTGCATCTTCGCCATTTGCTTTCTTTCATTAATTTTCATTTTAGCTGATTTCATGGGTGTGTAGTTACATTTCACTGTGGTTTTGATTTGCATTTCCCCAATGGCTAATGACGTTGAACATTTTTTCATGTGCTTATTTGTCTTTTGTACATCCTCTTGGTGAAATGCAATCGTGTGCCCATAACAATGTTTCCATCAGTGACAGACTATATGCGATGGTGGTCCCATAAGATTATAATGGAGCTGGAAAATTCTTATGGTCTCCTTTTATGTTTTTCTCACTGTGACGTTGTCATATAACACATGGCCCATGTGTTTGTGTGATGCTGGTGTAAACTGTGCTGCTGCACTGCCGGTGGGATAAAAGTTTAGCACACACAGTTAGGGACAGTACACAGGCTTGGTAATCATAATAAATGACTGTGTTACTGGGTAATGTATTTACTACACTTTTCATTCTTATTTTAGAGTATATTCCTTTTACTTATTCAAATTAAGTTAACTGTAAAACAATCTAAGTCAGACCCTTCAGCAGGTTTTCCAGAAGAAGGCACTGTTATCATAGGTTGAGACAGCTACATGCACGTTACTGCTCTTGAAGACCTTCCAGTGGGACAAGGTGTGGAGGTGGAAGACCCTGATTTTGATGCTCCTTCCCCTAGGTAGGCCCAGGCTAATGTGTGTATTTGTGTCTCAGTTGTTAACAAAAAATGTAAAAAGTGAAAAAAAGCTTAAAAATAGAAAAAAAAACCCTCAAAGAATAAGGATATAAAGAAAAAAGTTCACACAGCCATACAATGCTTGTGTTTTAAGCTGAATGTTATTATAAAAGAGACAAAAGTTAAAAAACATTTGTAAGTTCATAACATTAAAAATTACAATAAGCTAAGGTTAATTCATTATTGAAGAAGGGAAGTTTTTTTTAAAAAATAGATCTAGTGTAGCATGCATGTACTGTGCAGTGCTTATGAAGTCTACAGTAGTGAAAGGTGCCATCCTAGATGAAGTCTACAGTAGTGAAAGGTGCCATCCTAGGGTTTGACCTTCACTCACCACTCACTCATCAGCTCCCAGAGCAATTTCCAGTCCTGCAAGTTCCATTCATGTTAAGTTCCTGTTACAAGTGCACCATTTTTTTTTTTTTTATCTTTGATACCATATTTTTGCTGGGCCTTTTCTATGTTTAGATGCACAAATACTTGCTACTGTGTTATAGTTACCTGCAATATCCAGTCAAGTTTGTAGTGTAGGAGAAATAGGCTGGTGCTAGGCCACAGTCTAGGTGTGTAATAGGATATATCATAGAGGTTTGTGCAAATACACTCGAGGATGTTTGCACAAGGGAATCTCCTAAGGATGTATTTATGAGAACATATCCTCCCTGTTATATGAGGCATAACTATGTTGTTTTCTTCTGAATCCCCTTCCATTTCTCCCCAATATCCTTTATTAAAAAATGAAATTTTTGTTGAGAGAATTGTAGATTCACATGCATGTATAAGAAATAACAGATCAATAATAAAAAGAAGAAGAACATATTGAAAAAGTGAGATAAGGTTTTGAATAGACATTTTTCTGAAGAAAATACACAAATAGCCAATAAGCACATGAAAACATGTTCAACCTCATTAGCTATCTGGGAATGCAAATTAAAAACACAATTAGGTACCACTTCTCACCATCAGGGTGGCTATCATGAAAAAGATTGGTAATAACAATTGTTGATGAGGAAATGGAAAAATTGGAACCCTCATACATTGTGAGTGGGGATATAAAATAATGTAGATGTTTTGGGAAACAGTCTGGCAGTTTGTCCCAAGGTTAAACATAGAGTTATTTACCATATGATTCAGCAATTCCACCCATAGTCTGGTATACTCAAGACGATTGAAAACATGTGTCTACGCAAAGCTTGTAAATGATTATTTATAGCAGCATTATTCACAATAACCAAAAATAGAAAAGCCCTGATATCCACCCATTGATGAACAAATAAATAAAATGTATTATATCCATACAATGAACTACTATTAAGCAATGCAAAGAGATGGAGAATTGATACATAGCACACGTTACACTAAGTGTTGAGAAAAAGTGATGAAGGACCACATAATTTATGATTCCTCTTAGATGAAATGTACGTAAGGAGTAAATCTGTAAATGATGAAAGTAGATGGATGGTTTCCTAGGCCTTAGGATATAGGGGGCTGGGTAGTGATGGCTAGGGGAGAAGTTTCTTTTGGGGACAATGAAAATGTTCTAAAATGGATTGTGCAATGATGTCCAACTGTGTGAGTATGTTGTACTTAAAACCGTTGACTTGTATCCTTCAAGTTAGTGCATTGTGTGTTGTTTGAATCATATCTCAAAAAACTTGTTTAAGAAAAGAGAAATAGTACAGAGAAAATCTGTGGATCCTTTGCCCAATTTTCCTCAATGGTAACATTCTATCAAAACTACAGCATGATAGAAAATTAGGATCAGGATAATATTGAGGTTGGTACCACCTCCTGGTCTTATTTAGATTCCCCCAATTTTACATGTCCTCCTCTTTCCCTCTCTGTGTATATTGATTTGTACATGTTTACCATGTGTAGGTTTGTGTATCCACCACCATAGTCAAGACACTGAGCGGAAGACTGACTGTTATACAGCCCTGTTCCTCGTAGTTTCTGTTTGAAGCAACCCCGTGGAGAGCTTTACTTTCCCCCCAACTATTAATAATCAGACGCAAGGCAGCCCCCTTCTTACCTCCTAAGCTTCCCACCCAGCAGAGCATCCTCTTTATTGTTGTCAAAGGGCGGGAATCATAGAGAGACACAAATTCCCACCCACGCAGCAAGGATGAAAGGTTGGGATTGCAGGCATCATTCATCTAGATTCTAGAATCACCCACACTTCTGAAAGAGCAGGAAATCATCTTACCAGAGGGAGGAACATGAATTCTGGAAGGGGGATACGCCTCCATGTCTCCGTACCCCGCTTTCTCCTCCCACCAATTTCGGAAGTGATTTCTGTAACTCCCAGGCCAGGTCTGTGAATTGTCAGCGCTTTTGGAGACCCAGTATTTATTGGGTTGCCACTAGCAAACGCTCTCAAGGAGAGGACTGGCAATGATTCATCTGTACTAATCCTTGTGTTTTCATCAGCCTTGCTGTTGTGCAAGGGGACAGCCCCGGCTGCCCTTCCACATCATCATCACTTTGGTTTCTCTCAAAATGTTTGCTCAGAAAAAGCCCAGAGTTTGGCCTCAGTTCACATTGGGGTTCTAGGGGAATTTCCCATCCTGCTCCACTCCACGGGTGAAGCTGCTTGAAGATTTGCTCCTTACCCAGCAGGGCAGAAGATGAACCTGGAGTCAGCCTGGATATCTTTTTTGGATCAAAGGTGAGTTTAGTAGGATTACATAATTTGGGATAGGAGATGTGGGAAGGAGCACTAGTCATTATTTTCTCTCAGCTCTGATTCCAGTGCCCCAAATCCCCTGCATGCTGCTCCCAACTTTACCTCTTCCTTTATCTTGTAACTCCACCAAGATTTGGCCGTCTAAAAGTTACCTTGTGCACATGTACCCTATGAGACCTCAACTGTGGCCCCTGAACTCTGACCTCATCACCCCTTCCCCAAACTTCAAACCCCAAACTCATGATCCCATTTAAACTTAATATTGTGACTAGCACGTGGAAAAAAATCTCTAAAAATGAGGACTGATTCTAAAGGTGATAAACAGATCTCTGATTAATTAAGCACTTACTATGCATCAGACAGTATGCCAAGTCTTTTCTAAGCATCACTTCTCTGAATCCTCACAACTTTGACATGCCCAAGATCTCACAGCATAATGGTGACACAAGTTTGTAATAATAAATTTATATTTCTCCCCTGTAGTCACATTTCCCAGCAGCCTCCTACCTCCTTCAAGTTCATTATTCCAGAGCACAGGTAATTGGCCTCCCTAGTAAGATCAAAACCTTGCAAACTAATTCTTAAAGAGAAGAGAATGATTTGCTAAATTCTTTTATCTGTTATTTATCATAGCAAAGATGAAACATAGAGAACTCAACATTTATCTCTATACACCATTAAAGCTCGGGCATGAAGTCCATTTAAAAAAATATTAATCAGGCTTCTCCAGAGAAGCAGAAGCAATGGGATATATACGTATAAATATATGAATGAATATCTATCTAATAGAAACAAAATGAATAGGATATTGAGAGAGAGGGAGCAAGAAACAGAGATGGAGAGAAAGAGAGATTTATATTAAGTAACTGGCTCACGTAGAAGCTGACAAGTTCAGATCTGCCCCGCAGACCAGGCTGCAGACCCAGGGGAGAGTTGGTAGTGCACCTTGGTCTGCTGGCAGAATTCCCACTTCCTTAGAAAGGTCAGTCTTTTTCATCCACATTACAGAGGGAAATCTGCTTTGTTCAAAGTCTAAACATTAATCTCATCTTTGAAATACCTTTACAGAAACATCCAGACATGTTTGACCAGATATCTGGGTGCTGTGCGGTGGTCAGGTTGATGCATAAAACCGTCACACCAGCCCAGGGTTTTAATGGAAAGGAGAAGACAAGGAGGGGAGGGGAGGGCTGGACTGGCCAGGGGTCACTGCCTGGACCTTTGACCAACACAAGCTAAGTGTGTTAGATAAAGAAATGCCCAGAACAGAGAGCAGTTCTTGTTTCCACTCTGCTTGGAGAGTTGCCAGAGCCACCTCACAGGATGCTGTTCAATGTTGGGTGCACGTCAAAATGGCGGTGTAGCACCCACCAGGCCGAGAGAGGCTTCGAGGCTCCACTTTCTCAAACCACCCTTGGTTCCTGTGAGCTGCCTGGGGTGATTCTAGAGACAGCAGGGTGCAAGGGTGTGGTGCTCCACCTTAGAAGGTCTCACCATAACAAAGCCAAACAGCCTCACAGAACATCCAGTTCTCAATGTTCCTAATGCCGTGACCCTTCAATGCAGTTCCTCATGTTGTGGTGATCCCCAACCATAAGATTATTTTTGTTGCTACTTCATAAGTGTAATTTTGCTACTATTATGAATTGTAATGTAAATATTTGATAGGCAGGATGTATTTAGGTGACCCCTGTGAAAGGGTCATTTAACCCCCAAGGGGGTCGTGACCACAGGTTGAGAAGCGCTGGCCTAGAAGCTGATTGGAGGAAGCCAGCAATGGGCCAGTGCAGGGTCAGCAAAATTAAATCTTTGTTGCTTCAAGCTGATAAGATTCCAGCACTGTTTGGGATAACAACATAATTTACTATACTAATGGGTACAGTTGTCACATCCCAAGTTCACTTCTGTTGGCTAAAGCAGTATCAAATATGTGCCAAATACAATGGCGATATATACGGATCAATCAGATGTGAGCCCTGAGCTCCTGGAGCTCACAATTTCACAGTCTTTTCTTTTTAATTAGTTAGAGCCCTGCCTGCATTCAGAAGAAATGCTTTCTTCCCATCTACTAAGAAATCTTAAGCATGAGTAGTGCAGTTATGAGTTTTGAAGACAGATCTCAGTTATAAATCATAGAGGTTAACAAGTTTCTAAACCTCTCTGAAATTAGATGATGATGATGATGATTTTTTTGCTGGTGTTGTTCTTAAGATGAGAATAATCATGTAGGACAGTGGTTCTAAACCTTCCTAATGCCATGACCCTTTAATACAGTTCCTCATGTTGTGGTGACCCCCAACCATAAAATTATTTTCGTTGCTACTTCATAACTATAATTTTGCTACTGTTATGAATAGTAATGTAAGTATCTGATATGTAGGATGGTCTTAGGAGACCCCTGTGAAAGGGTCGTTCAACCCCCAAAGGGATCCTGCCCCCAGGTTGAGAACTGCTGTTCTAGAAGTAGCAGGGTTGAATTAGCTAGGGAACACCTGGACTTTTCAAATTTGACCTGTTAAAGACTTAAGTTGCACACACTAGCGGGGCAGCCTGCAACTAGAAAGGTCAAGGAGAGGGCCGGGCATAATCCTAGCACTTGGGATACTGAGGCAAGTGGATTTCTTGAGCTCATGGGTTCAAGACCAGCCTGAGTCAGAGAAAGACCCTTATCTCTAAAAATAGCCAGGCATTGTGGTGGGCACCTATAGTCCCAGCTACTTGGGAAGCTGAAGCAAGAAAATCACTTAAGCCCAAGGGTTTGAGGTTGCTATGAACTGTGACACCATGGTAATCTACTGAAGATTACAAAGTAAGACTCTGTCTCAAAAAAAAAAAAAAAAAAAAAAAGGTCCAGGGTGTTCCCTCTGATACCAATGTCCAACAGGCTCAATAGGCTTTGTGCCTCAGGGCCACAGTGTTTCCAGAAGACCCAGATGCCACCTGGGAGACAAGCTAGGGATTCCAGACAGAAAATCATCATTTTGGAGAGACTGGAAATTTCCTAAAGTATCCATTTAAAATTATCAGCTCAAACTAACTATAAATTATATAGAATTTAAGGTCCACACTTTACTAGGAAGAACTAAATTCACTAGTTCAAAGTGGTGTTAGCAAGTGATGAATCTAGGACTTTGAAAACTAAGTCTTTGTAACTTTAAACCAAATTTCCATGCTATCTTCTGGATAGTTTCACCGTGGTTAAGTTTCACAGATTCACCCCAAGGTTTTCCCAGCACCGTAGGCTAGCTCCTCAGCCTTGGTCCTGCCCTGTAGCCAGGGTTCTCTGAAGTAGACCCTTAGGTCAGCTTTGGCTAAGAGATGAAGGGCACTTTCATCACTTCACTATATGACCCATTGTTATTCTTTCATTACTTTCATTTTGAGAAACCTTTAACAAATACAGAAAGACATTAAGAATGGAGGCTCAGCTACAGCTTGAACTTCACCTTAGAAATGAAAACAACGTAACCTACACGTTTGTATTCTCATATCAATCCAAAATAAAAGAAGAATAGTGTCATACACATTGCCACGATGTATTCCACACTTCCTAGTAAAGTGTGGACCTTAAATTCTATATAAGTATATTCCACACTGTATACCAAATCAGCACATTGTACCCCATAAATAGTTATGATTTAATAAAAACAAACAAACAGAAAGCCACATTTAGACTTTGAATAAGAGAATGTAGACTAGTATCACTTGGAACATATACTCCAAGTTTTCTACTTAACATAATGTGATTAATAATGTCAAATCACCCCCCAAATAAAATAAAATCAACCACTTAAATTCGAAAAAATCCCAATAAATTAACAAATGCTAAGGTTTTATCATATTTGCGTCTAGCCTTATTCAAACATCTGTGAAACTTTGCAGATGAATTGACTGACCCCTCTGACCTCTCATGAACCAGGCTCATGAGTTTGGTGTGCATTCTTCTAGGCCATTTAAAATATTTTTATACACAGAAATGCCTCCATGAAAAAGCTATTTTGTGTGTTTTAAAACATGATCACAGCATCTGACTGTAGATAGAATTTCACTTGTGAGTGATTCCAGTCATTCACCTGCTACATTTTCTATGCTATCCTACTTGTCAGCGTTGGAGTTTTTTCTACTTTTTAAATGTATAGCCGGAATTGCAGCAGCTACTTGACCAACTCCCAACATTAACCTTACGTTGACCCAATTTTCACGGGCAG
Organism: Loris lydekkerianus; assembly: GCA_963574355.1. Taxonomy (NCBI): domain Eukaryota; kingdom Metazoa; phylum Chordata; class Mammalia; order Primates; family Lorisidae; genus Loris; species Loris lydekkerianus. Next base: position 34,089 of record CAUYPK010073649.1, read on the forward strand.
GGCATGTACCACATGGTGAACAGAACACTGGCCAGTTTCTTGCAGTCCCTTGGGTGATCAGTTTGCAGAGCTTCTATTTTTTGTTTCCACGAGCCCCTGTGTATATCTTGCTATTGCGCGCTTGCAGAAGTAGCAGGGCTGGTATTCTCATACCCGTATGAGGTAGTTATCACTGTGATATCACCAGTAGCCTGTCTATGTGACTGTCTCTTCACCTAGACGCTGAGTTTCTTGAGCTTGGGGGCTGTGCTTTATTGAGCTGTGCCTTGCTAGTGCCTGACACAGGATGTTGGGACACATGGAAAGATAATAAAACAGTGAAATGCCTCCCTTCCTCCCTCTGATATTCCAATTTAACTTCATCCCTCACCCCAGCATGATGAGAGGAAAGGGAATTGCCTGCCGCAACTTACTGTGTTTATTCACATCATCTTACCCAATTACCACCACTTTCTGAGACGTGTCACTTTATAGGTGATGAAACAAGCTTAGAAAGGCAAAAGTGAATTCCTCCTGTCACAATGCGGGTTAGGAGTAAAGGTGAATTTTGAACCCAGGTTTCCCCTGATCCAGCACCATGGCCCCTCCACTGTCCTATGCTACCACGCAAACAGCCGGATTTGCCTTACGGAAACATTTTCATCTTTTGCCATCGTAAACATGACGTCAGCTTTGAGAATTCTCTCCCCTTCGATAAAAACTTTTTATTTTTATCCTCAGAGTCTGGGGAAATCACCTTCATTAATTATCCCACAGCTTTGACTGACGAACCCACATCCTTCTCTCTTGTGCTTTGCCTCTGCATGTTAGAATCCTAAAATGCTGGCAGGAGGCTTTGCTACGAGTGGGACCAACCCGTAATTTCAGAGTTGGATGGGAGGAAATACGGTCAGGTGCCCCGTGATCAGTCTCAGGGTTAGCTGAATCTGCTGGACTCGAGGAAAGCAGCCTGGACATTGGAGGAGTTGTGTTAGTGCTTACTAGCATAACAAACAGCTCTGGGAAGCTGGTGGCTCACCCCCATAAACATTCATTGTTTGTTCACACCATGGCTCCATGCTACCGGGGATGTCATCTCTGCTGGATGGAGTTGTTCAGAGACTGGAACTCTTCCCAACTTTGCACCCTTCCCTGTCCAACACAAAGTCAACCCCAAAGGGGCACAGGGAGCTGACAGTGTGTCAAGGTGAGTCCAGAGCAGAGCTTAGACGAGAGCCAGCCATTCCTAGTTAACATGGCCACTGGCTGGTATTTCTACCCGACCGTCTTGCCTTTCAACATCCCTGCTCCTCAGTTTGCTCCCTCTGAAATGGGAAGACGCATAAAGCCTGCTCTGTGCACACTCAGGACCAGGAGTTCAGGCACTGGGCCGTGTTTTGTAAATGGGTGTGTGTCCTGCAGATATGAGGATGCCTTTTCTACATGACCGGGAATCAAGCATCCCACACATCTCTCGTTGGAGTCTTTTCTCTTCCAACCATGAAAAGAGAGGACAGATGTGAGAACCATTCCTTGTGAACAGGCGGACAGCTGCAATGTGACCTGCTGGGACACAGGCATGTACTGTGAGTCTGTGGCATAGGAGAGCTCTCCTCCCAAGCTGGATCTGTGTTGCACGTGCATTTTGACATTAAGCATCACTACCTACCTTTACCCAGGACCTCCCACCTGCAGGCACCAAGCTACGCCTTCAGGGTCCATCACTGACCTTGAACCTTGACTGAAGCACCATCAATCCCTTCCCTGGAAGGGAAGTTTGTTAGCCAGAGCATAGAGTTGGGAATCTCACAACTCGATTCAGTTTTGGGTTCTGGTAGTTAGTGGACTCACTTTCCTCATCTATAAAATGAGGAGAATATCTTATCCTTTTTGAGGTCTAAATGAACTCATTATGAAAACTGCTTAGCAGACTGACTGTAAATTAGCAGCACTCAGGAAAGCTGCGGTTATGTTCATGCCATGTCCAATGCACTAGAGATGAGTTCTGGGCACTTGCTTAACGGTTGAGTCAGACCTTCGGCTTGTGGCTTCCCTCTTGGCTCTGTTTCCACAAGCAACCTTTTGGCTCAGTGTCCCTTTCCTGCTGGCCTCAGTTTCTGCCCTAAGTTTTAACCAACTAAGTTGAAGGCTCCATCTAGCCCTGCCAAGGCCAGATACGGTGCCCCCTCACCACTCACCAGAACTGCCTGGTGGGTTACTGGGCTGGGTTCCCGTCTCAGCCACCCAGACACTGAGGCCTGAAATGTCACTTTTCCTGGGGCTGTTCACCGTTTGGCCCATGCTGACCTCTCTGCCTTGATCTCCCGTTGCACTCCTGATTCTGTCTCTGCTCATGAGGACCGAAGAAGAGCCTGAGACAGGGTTTTGGGAGGTGGTCCCAGGATGCAGGAGTGAAGGAGTGTACAGGGTGAGGTGGGGGGGAGGAAGAGCCAGTGTGTACTGGGCCGTGCACTCGGTTCCTGCTTGGGGCGGCGGTGGCTCAGTCCCACCGGGACCCTGCCGAGAAGGCAAGTAGAACATGAGAATGGCTGGGATTTCTTTACTACACAGCTTCTGGACAATGCCTCTGGATCATTCTGCTGTAGGGCAAGGTCTTGGACATTTGCTTCTGCTCCCCTCCCACATTAATCGAGGATCTCTGGGGGATATTCGCTTTGAAAACACTCAAACGCTCAGCTTGTGGTGGGCTTTCCAGGCTCTGGAGAAGCTCCCAAGGTGAAGACCTGCTTGAGGGAGAACCTGCCCACTCAGCAGTGAAAACAGAGACGACATGCATGCCTAGTGTCTGTGGAAGCCGTTTCACTTACAAGCTGTTTCCCACTCCAGGCCCTTTGCACGAACCATCCCCTGGATTACACTGATGATCTAAGTTCACATACAAATATCACCTTTTCAGACAGGGCTCTCTTGACCTCTGATCTGAAGGCTCCTACCTGTGGTTATTCCATCTCATGCTCATTTTCTTCCTGGAACTCTTAGATGGGGTGGTTTAAAATCTACCAGCTTACAAATGTGTCTGGGACTTGGGATGGGTTCAAACAAAACCTCCAGACCTGGGCTTGGGTCATTCTGTGGGAAGGGTCAGATGCAAATGCCAGGCCAGGACGCAGGTGCAAAGAAGTGCTAAAAACCTCTATCTCAGGCCTTCAGGTAGAGGATGTCAGGAGGGGGGGGAAGGAATTCCCCTGTCAGAGTGAGGCCCAGGGAGAAAGCAAGCAGTCAGCAGGAGACGGGGCCCAGGAGGAGCCCTAGTGTTACTTCTGTGTAAGGCTAGCAGGAGGCTCTCTTGGGAATGGACGAGATGCCGTTTGTGGTCCTGCTCTAATTAAGGGCTATGGAGTGGCACTTCTCTATATGGGGTTCCCTTAGTGTGGCCATGCAGATGAGACTTTTAAAGTTTGGGACAAGTAACCATTTCCCTCCACATTGCAATGAAAATGTGTGTTCATCCAGTTGAAAGTCATTCAAAAACTTGAAGGCATCAGAATCGAGGGCCTGGAGTCTTGGCACAAAGCCAAATGGCTTCTGCAGACAATTTTTGTCCAGCTCTCTGTGGCGCCTGGAATTCTGGAGATTCTGGACGGCAGATGAGGAGGGAAGTGACTTCCATTGCCAGTTTCCCAACTTCAGGAAAGAAAATCACTTCTCCACCAGGCTGCCTCAGCAGGACCAGCTCATTTGCATACAGCTCGTGTCACCCTCCAGGCTGTGGTCAAGAGCTGAGGCTGCGTGTTCCCCTTGGCAGTGGACCTCACGATCCTGGTCTCAATTCTCTGCATTACAGGAAAAACATTTTCACACTGTAAGAGGAGTCTGCAGAATGGTGTTCCTGGCTTGTAGGCAGAGGAAACATTAGGGTGCTTGTTCTTTCATTCTATGGATTTTTTTCTCCTTCAGGCTGAGTTGCAATAATAAATGACCTCTTAGCTTTCCTGCTTATTGCAGTCAGAACCTATGGTTCATGCTGGTGGAACCTCAGAGGTGGAAGAAAAATAGAACTTACCCTTCATCATCGTCATTGGCATTTCAACTGTGTGGGCTGACGGCTTTGCCACTGTTAGCAATGCCTCTAGGCATTCCTCATGTTCAAGGCGGTCTTCTCTGTTCCCAGATGATGGGAATCTGAAGGAAAGTGCTCCATTTTAATCCTAATTGCATTAAGCAAAGCACCTTCTCAATGCTGTAGTCTAGAAGTTACCTAACCCCTCTGTGCCTCAGTTTCCTCCTTTGTATAATGGCGATTATAATACTTCCTGCAATTTTGTGAACATGGCATTAATTTTTACATGGGGAACACTTAAAAAGGTGCCTGGCACATATCAGGAATTGCGATAAGTGTTTGATGTTATTACTTTTTAGCATTTCACTCATTTAAAGATGGCAAATCTGAGGGAAAAGGTCAGATATCTTTTTCCAAGTGGGAATCTGTGAAAATTCATGTTTTGAATATTCTCCTATATTAAAGGGTATTCAGAAAAGGGTTTGCAATGGTTTATGGATTCAACAGAAAACAAAAGAGGACCACTGGGATGAAAACGAGAACAGAAACTGGTGGAAGGAATATATTATGCCAAAGACCTAAGCCTTGATGACAGGAATAAGTCCTTATTTTTCCGGCAGCTAAGGAAGGTGGGGAACACTTTGGATGACGTCTACTTCATTTCCCGAGCACAGCTTCAAATATATATATATCTGTTGGCAGAAATAAATTATCTGAGGGGTGAGGACAGGGGGCCAGACGCAGTGAGAGTCACCACGTGGGTCCCTTAAGCATAAGGGCAGTTAATTGTATCTGTATGTTTATTGTTTCTGTATCTGTGAAAGGCTGTTAAAGATGTGACCCTCTAGGTGATCTACAGAGTTTATTTTATGAAACTCAAATACCAAAATAGGAATCACAGTGTAAAAGAAAGACAAATACAGGCGTTAGCTGCCTCTCGCACTTAACATATATATTTAAATTCTCATTTGTTTCCTTTCCTCTCTTCCAAACTCCTCCATAAAGCAGCCATGTGACCTGAAGTACTTTATTTAATCTGTTTGGGCTTCTTCCCAAATTAACCGAGAGCGTTCGCATTATTTCCACCTATTGATCAGACAGGCAAATGTTATTGAACAGGAAGGTTATTGATTCTTCCTTTGCGTAGAGCATGTTTGTAGGGAATAAAGGAGGATAACATTCACTGGGCACCAATTATATGCCAGACACTGTCTGGGACACTTTATACACATCAGTGCCTTAGTTACAATCATAGGGGGCAGCTATTATTATTCCCCATTCATAGATGAAAAAAATTGAGCCTCAGAGAAAGTATGTAACTTGACCAAAGTCACACGACTACTTCTCTGCAGCAGAGCGAGGACTGGAAACCGTCCAGCAATTGATTGATTGATCCGGCACATTGCTATCTTCTGGGCCAGGTATGGCTGATACAGAGAATGCTAAGAAATGATTCCTGCCTTCAACACCACCCTCAGTCAGCTCAGGGAGGCGATTTCCTGACTGTATGTCCAGGGGCCTTGTTATACCCAATCTCAAGCCATAACATTGAAAACATGTGTTACATGATGTATATCAAGCCATAGAAATTCCATTTGAATGCTGATGGGGGAGGAGGATTAAGTGATGATTGGGGTTGGGAGCTAAATGATAGCATCTAGCATCCTGTCTCTTTTGACACTAGAAACCCCCCTTTTATGGAGATCTTTGATCTACACTCTTATTAACTTTCTAAGTGAAATTTTAGAAGCTTACCCCAAAGTGAAGCTTGGTATAGAGCAATCTCTTACAGAATTTACCCAGAGTCAGTCAAAAACCTATGAGATTCTCTTGCAGTAGATCATGGCTGGGGATACAGATTTTGTTTCCAAGAAGCAGCTTGCTTCAGAGACACTAATTAAACTCAATATTTTTAACAAGGCTTAGGGTTTTGTCATCTTGCAAACGTGGACTCTCCCCAACATGTTCCCTGAGAGAAGGACTCTGCCTGTGCAGAGGAACAGTCAGCACTTCTGTATTTCCCCCTCCTGTGTCCCTAAGGAGCCACCTTCTTCTTTGGAATAACATTTGTGTTGTTTCATGATTGTGTTTCCTTTAGTTGCATTTGAGACACAGGCTGGGAACTGAAACTTTGGAGCAGAAACATTTTTGACACCTTGTCGGCTACCACTAATTGAACCAGGGCTGCAAAATAAACACATTTCAGGGCTGAAGGGGACATTACCACACCACTTTATTTAATGCTTGACCCACCAGGAGACCTAGGGTTTTTACATATCACTTCCAGGTGCTCACTGCTTCCATAACAGCTTGTTAACATTTTAGATGGCTTTTGTCATTCAAAGTTCTTTTTTTTTTTTTTTTAATTTGAGCACAATTTGCTCCCCTGTAGATTTCACCATTGGATCCTAGTTCTTCTTTTTGTCACCAATAGAATAAATCTGGTCTATCCATGACAGATCTTCAGAGATTTTGAGATAGATATTATGTCCCAGCTCAGGATTCCATTGTCCTCTTTGTAAAGAGGTGGCATTTCTCACTATCCTAATGATCTAAATAATGTTCCGTTCTAAGGATGACAAATACATTCAGACACCTATTAATTGAATGCAAACCTTTTCCCTACTGGGCCTGGTTGTGACCTTCAAATCCTTCCCAGTAACTGCCAGGCAGTTATTCTAAATTGTTATCCTAATAAAAAGATCTGAATTGTATAACTACTGTGTTTAAGGACTGTGCACTGGGGAGATGCCGGGCTGGGCACAGCAGAACAATCCAGGCTCTCTCGTGTTTTGCAACCTAGTCTGGAGCTACGTGAGACTTGTGCTCCTGCTAATTGAAGGCTCTTTGATATCATTGAATTGGGCTTTTGGGTGGAGACACCTTTTCAAACCTGACTCTGATGCTCACCTAAAGGGTATCTAGGTGGTGTGTAGTCCTTTCCGGGTCAACTCTGTCTCTCTCTGTTTCTCTCCCAAACAACTTCCATACACTTGGGGCTTGCTCTGCTCTCTTCTCTGCTAGCTGAGAAAGCCTTGGTTGTAGGATAATTAAGGTTTTGACGCTAGGGAACAGAGGACTTCAGTGGAGAAACTCATGAGCACCCAATGAAGTGAATCCAGTTTAGCGATGCCCCTCCCATACCTGGGAACTGCCCCCCACACCATCATCTGCACAATCTTTTTTACTTTGATTGGTGATACATCAAAGGCTTGAGAGGTCAGTCCCACCTTCCCACTGATCCTTAAGAAATGATGGCTCTCAGTGTGGCTGGGTGGTGGGACCTCTGTCCAAATTATGACAATGCTGTCTAAAGACCCCATGTAGACTCTGGAGAAGTATTTCTTTTTCTCGAAACATCCTGCTGGATCTCTTTGCTGTAAAACAATCTCTGCCCATTACCTAGTCCCTCCATAGGAAAGGCTATTTCTGAGGGTCCTTAAGAGAGCAATTCCTTTTCTTTACATTACACTCTTAGGTTCCTACCCGTTGAGATAATGACCTGAGTGAGTGGGGATAGAATTCAAATCCACAATGATTACATGATGGCTTTGGGAAAATCATGTTTTCTGTGAATTTGTCTGTTGCAGTTATAAAATGGTTAAATATTCAGTCAATGTGTGATGACTGAGAAATGATGGAGCAGCTCTGTTCTAGGGGCTGGAGACACAGCGGGGACAGGGAGGGGGAAACACAAACAGAGTTCCTGTCGACACAGAGCTTGATTTCTAGACAGCAAACACATGAATAAGTAAAGCAATAGGATGTCCAGTGGAAATATGTGCTATGAGGAAAAATAGAGTACTGGGATTGGGGAGGACTTTGTGTGTGTGTTTATAAAGGATGATGAAGGTCTCACTGAGCACCTGACTTTGGGAGATGCCCAAGGGAAGTGAGAAAGGGAGCCATGACATGGTGGGGGAGAGGACATTTCAGGTCAAGGGCTTTCTGGAAGAGGGGGCTTGCAGGGAGGTTATTGTGCCTAGAGAATGGTGAATAAGGGGCTGCAGTCAGGGAAGCCTGAGCCTGGAAGGCCACTGTAACATCTTGGCCTTTTTTTCTGAGCCAGAAGGCAAGCCTTGAGAGGTTATAGCAGCAGAGTAGTGTGACAGAGCTCACTCTTCCCAGAGGACCACTCTAGCTCTTTGGGATGGAGATGGGCTTCAGAACATGAATGCTGGGGACACAGGGCTCTTCACCTCATTCTCAGCATCACCCAAAGCTGTTTAGAATAATCCGCAAGGATCAGCATCTAAATCAAGCTTTTGAGATTAAAAAGTAAAACCATAGCAACAGCACTGGGGAACAAGTCCACATCTGGGGTCTGTCTGCTCTGGGCTGAGAGTTAGGGGAGGGAAGAATAGATGTCTTGTTGCTGAGGGGCAGAGCCAAGACAAAGGACAATCACAGAGTGTAGAGCATGGGCATGCGTGGCTCCCAAACAACACAGAGGGCTGGGTAAGTAAAAGTAACCTAGTAATGGGGCAGGAACACAACGGAGGCGGTCAGCATGTCAAAGGAGGGTGGCCGTCCTTGCCAGGCAGGCCTCGCCGGATCTGGATGGAGAGAGGACACGGTGGCCAGAAACTCTCCCAGTGTCTCATGTTCCTGTCCCCTGCCCCAGTGTACATTTGCAAGCAGTGATAAGTAGGAGGGGTTTGGGCTGTTGACAGGGATGTTGTCACAGATAAGAATCAAGAAGAGAAGAGGTGGCCTACCATGGTCCCTGCGGACCTCCAGGCAGGGTTGGAGCCCTTGACGGAGAGGATTCCAGTGAAGGGAAGGTTGCTTTCCCATTTACCAAAGGTGCCTGTGATCCTGGGAGCGGGAGGCACCAGCCCCATCCGTATCCACACGTCCACCAGGAGCACCCTGTCTTGTGCCCTCTCAAAGCCAGGAGGAGGCTGCCATCTGCTGGCGTATGTGAGGATTTTACCCAGACCCTCCGCTTGTTGCATTTCAATTTTAGGGAGAGAAATCCATGGCAGCATTTTCTTCTGGCCAGAGCTTGTCTGTTTTCTCTTTTAAATGACCACATGTTCTCATCAGGGTTGGTGAACTCTTTAGTCTCATTTCAATGGATGCGCAGAAAAATTAAGAGATCAGACCAAGATGACTCACTAGTTGGAAAACTTGGGACTCCAGCTCAGCCCTCACTACAAAGATAATAACTTTTTAAAGCAGTTGTATGATCCCATTGGCTTTGCAAACTGTAAAGTTTTGTGGGGGAACAAATTAATGGCAGATATTCTGAGTTTCCCAGTGGAAGAAGAGATAAAGGAATAAACACACAGGCAGATATTCTTCAAGGCATGACCCGGGTTTGAGCTGCAGCTCTGGCATTTAGAGGCTGAGTGAACTTGGAGTGATTCATTCCACTACTCAGAGACACAAACTGTGGTTGCAAATGTGTTGGGTATATGTGGGGGCTATTTATTTTGGCTATTTTTTTTTCCTGTGAAATGCTGAAATCCATTTTCCAGTCCTGGTGGGACAGGAGCTATTCTGGAGACAGCATTGTCCTGCTGCTTTTCTAGAGATTTTAATGCATTTAAGAGCTCCCTGGGGAGGGAGGAGGACGAGGCAGGTGAACTCTCTGCTGTCCACTAACCCATCTCTAGTGCTCTGGGGCCCTGCAGCATCCCAGCTCCTGGACTAAACACCTCCCTGTTTAGGGTCTTGACTTCTGCTCCCCAAATTCCTAACTAGCCTGACTCAGTTGCCACTGACACTCTAACTGACACCCATGTCCAGGAAAAATCCCCTGTGAGAACTGAGGGCACCAGGAATAATGGTGAAGACACAGAGAAGCTCTCGGGGCTCTGAGTCTCGAGAGTTTACCTTTGAAACATCTCTCAGGACCTTATGCTCCATCTCCGTGACACCGCACTTAGCCAAACCCCACCACCTTTTCCTGGACCCCTGAGGCTGCCCCTTCATGGCTTTCCTCCCACCCCCCCTTCCCTGCCCTAATCTAAACTGCATCAAAAAGGTGGTTAAAAGAAACCAAAACAGACATGACTGTAATACTCTCCTGCTTAACCCTCCTTAGTTGCTTTCTGTTGCACTAATGAAATAGTCAAAATCCTTACTCTGGACCAGCTGGGTTCCTGCTAACTGCTGCAGCCTCAGGGCACAGAGGTGCCCTGCCCTCTGCCTTCTGTCTGCCAGCTCTCCTTGTCTGGTTAACATCTACTAGCTGTCTAGATCTTGGTTCAAATGCCCCTTCCCCGGGGAGCCCTCCCCATCAGGTCCCCCCTTAGAGATCCTCACAGCTCTTGGTATTTGCTTCCAAAGCACTGTACTTGGTTTGTAACTAGACATTTGCTTGTCTGACCCTGCGGCCGTGGCCTGCCCCTCCCGGGCATAGAGGCTACATGAAGGCAGGTGCTGTGGTTATTGCTTATCATTGTGTTCACTCATTGCTGGCTATATTTGGGGGAGTGCTCAATATGGATTTTTAAATGAAAAAGAAATGAGTGTCTTGGGAGAAGAGGACCCATTAGCACAGCCCGCAAGGAGCCGCCAGCAAGGTGTGGTGGCCAAGCCGTGGGGTGGGGGTCATGCTGAGAAGGGAAAAAGCGGCATCGTGGTCCCAAAGCATCGGGCTTCACAGCCAGGAGTTGCACAACCTTCAGCTCCCAGGATGCTCAGTGAGGAAGCACCCCAAACTTCTCCCTTCTCTTGGAGGACAGCCAGCTGTGCAGGAGGGGGGAGCATACGGCTTCTCATTAGAATTGACTGCCAGATTGCTGAGGTGCCCAGGACAATCCCCACCCTCGTCTGGATTGCTGCTTTCCCATCTCTACACTGAGGGAAATGAGCACTAATTCAAAGAAACAAACATTCATCAACTGTGTCTTCTGTTCTTGCTTCAAGTCTTTCTCACGAGGCCTGCCCTGTCCGGTCACCTCCTTTGTCCTTTTCCCCATGGCGTTTGTTACCTTTCACTCTACCATTTAATATGCTCATTTGTTATGTTCATCGTCCATTGTACCTTGTTAGAATTTAAGTTCCATGGTGGCTGGATCTTCTCTCTCTGTCTCTTTTTTTCTCCCTGACAAATCCCTTCCCCTTGTGAGGTGCTCAACAAGTGTTTGTTAAATGAACAAAGTGCCGGTCTCCATTTAGTGTGGTTTGTGGGAACGAATGAGATATCCTAGCTGCAAAGAACTTGGATTTGGGAATCAGGCACCGTGGCGTTAAATCTTGATCCCACACCAGCTGTGTGAGTGTGAGAAAGCCACCTGACCCCTCTGAGGCTTAGCTTCCTGTGTAGAATGGCATGGTCTTATCTTTCAGGTGACTATGATGCTCAGATGACTTCGACGATTGAACAGTCCAAGCACAGTGCTGGGTCTACAGAAAAGTCGGTGAAACTGAGGGACCGGTGGCCTGGGGGAGGAGCTTATCAGTCAAGGTATTTGGCCACAAGCATCAGGAATCATTGGGGACTACCCAAACAGTAAAGGAATTTTCTGGAAAGATATCAGGAAGCTTGAAAAATTGAAGGGACGGTGAAGAAGACAGCACAGAAAATTCTGTGGAACCAGAGGCCAAGTAGCAGGACTGATTCATCAGCCAGTACGTCTTTGTCACTGCTGGAAACAACTGACACCATCCGAGAAAGACACTGCTGGACCTTGCGTGGATGTGACCAAGGCTCCCTCTTGCAGACGGACCCATTTCTAGACACCATGGAGAAGTCACTTCCACAGGCTCCTTGTCTCACATTCCTTGCCCAACCGTAAAGGTCCCTCTGTGGGTATCCACTTGGCAAAGCCCAAGTTGTATGCCCATTCCCTGGCCACCAGGGGGAGGAGAAAAGAATATTTCCTTCTGTGGCTTCCATGATGGGAGGCAGGGACCTCACCCAATGCCTAAATGTCTGAACTAGAAAGGAGTTTGGGTACCAGGAAGGCATGAAATGACCGGTGCTGCTCTAAGGAGAGGGCAGGAGGCAGGAATGATAATGGGCAAGTAAGCACTGAGGACTGGGTAGTCCCTAGAGTAGGTGGGCCTGTCAGGCTCCCTGAGGACAGCTGAAATAGAGTGCCGTTTCCAAAAGTGCAGGCCGGGAGGACAAAGACCACAAAGGCCAGCTGTGTCCCCCATGTCTAGCAGCAACTCGGCTGCAGTGAGCACCCTAGGCTGGAAGGGGTGGCATTATCTGAAACTCAAAGAAGGCAGAGTTGTGCTGAAGACCTTCGACTGATAGCAGTGGTGACTCTGGTGAGGGAACTGGCAGCCCACAGTGATGCTGTAGGGGTGGGGGTAGGACACAAGTGCCCTCGCCACCTGGAAGCCACAGTGGACATTGACACAGTTCACACAGGGTGAGCTTGAAGGACACAGAACAGGGAGAAGGAAGGGCTCAGACAGAGGAAGGATCCAAGGAAAGACTGGACAACCTGGAAATCAAGTCTCAATAGAGACATTCTGACTGTTTCACAGGAGTAGGGGTGGGGATGGGGCCCAGCCCTTGTACCTAGACTTGAATTTTAAAAGGTTTTCAAGATGGAAAAGGTGGATGGAGCCAAGACACAGAGCCAGAGACTGGAGGATGGGTTTGAGAAGTGGTGAACTTGTATTTGCCACTGTGAAGTCTCTGAATACCCCAGCCTCAGGTCCTGCTGCCTTCCCTGTCCCCATTGGGGATATCCACAACCTTCCCAAGGCCATAATTAAGGACTCCTGTTTAAGGGGCAGCCTTCACCAAACAGAATTTGATTCTTGTGTGGCTTCTGGGGAATTCCTTAACAGCTTAGGTGTATCTATCTATAGTCCTGGAGAGGGGTAGGATTTAGGTCTGCAGCCAGTGGAGAGTTAAGCCTCCTACTTAAGGCTTGGTGGTTACAGGGAGCCTGTTTGTTTGGGTTTATGCAGCCAGGAGAGTGTTGCTATGGCTGAATTGCATGCAGCAGTTCTTATGATCTGGAACAGCCAACTGTGTACATAACATGACAGCATTGAGTGAAGCAGGATAAACTGCAACAAAGGATATATCTGGAGCCATAAATTCCTCTGATCTTTACTTCTGAGCCATTACATTCCATTTGAATGAGGGCTGTACATCTAAATGTTTTTTTTTTTTTTTTTAAGAAAGCTAGTTTGCTGAACTCCCCCTGAAAGAATAAACTTTCCCCCTAAACACCCTTGTTTTAAAAGAGCAGTGCTGTGCACTGTGTGGCTCTGCCTCACTGTCTTTGCCGGGTACTGAAGGGTCTGCTGTGCAGGGCACCAAGTTCCCCATTCCTAGATGGCTTCAGGAGGCGGCTGGGGGAGCACTGGACTCTCTTCCTTGTGTAGGAGAGAAGATACTCAGGGGACAGACTTTTTAGTTCTAAGAGTTCAGGACTGTAGGAGCCTGAGGGAGGGTCAAGTTTAAGGTCTCCTGCACCCCCTCTTCTGTAACTTGCATTTTCTCCCCACCACACATCCCCCAGGGAAGGAGAGATTTTCATTAGAGGCCTGAGAGAGAGCAGGAACACTGGCCCATGTAAAGGCCTATGTTTAAATCCAAGTTCTATTATTTATTAGGTAATAGCCCCAACCAAGTCATTGCATGTGTATGGACCCCAGTCCATCTCATATAAAGTGACAGCAGAGATAACCAACAATTACTAGCATTAATCTATGCCAGGCACCATGCTAAGGCTTTATGTCCAGACCTTCAACTGGACCCTCCCTCAGGCTCCTACAATCCAATTTATTCTTCACAAAATGCTATGAAACAAAAAGTGTGAGTTATCCCTACTTAACAGATGAGGAAAGTGGGGCACAGAGAAATTAGGGAACTTGGGAATGAATGCTGGAGGCAAGATTTGAACTCAGGCAGTCTGCCTCTGGGCATCTTAAACTTTGGCTCTCATCACATCTACATCATAGAATTTCTGGGAGGTTACTCTGGAAAATGGGTATAAAAGCATCTTTTAACCTTTTTGTCACCAAGGATGGGTTTCATGGAAGACAATTTCTTCATAGATGGGGGTGGAGGAGTGGTTTTGGGGTGAGTCAAGTGCATATGGCCCTACCTCATCATCAGGCATTAGATTAAGAGCACACTAAGTAGGTCCCTCCCAAGTGCAGTTTACAGTAGGGTTTGTGCGCCTATGAGAACCTAATGCCACCACTTATCTGTCAGGAGGCAGAGCTCAGGTGGTGACGTGAGCCTTGGGGAGTAGCTGTAAATACAGAAGAAGCTTTTCCTGTTTGCTCCAGCCACCTGCCACTCACCTCCTGATATGGGGCTGAATTCCTAACAGGCAAAGGACCCTGCAGCAGTCCCTGGTCTGTGAGATTGGAGACCATAGTTTAAACCATAAATCCTTAGACTTGGAAATATTGAGCAAGAAGCTGAATCTTCAGTTGTAAACTTTTTCTAATCATGTTCAACTTTGTTTGAAAAACTTACCTTCCAGGTTTTGGTCTTTCTTCTTTCCCTCCTACTGGACCACCATCCTTCCTTCCTTATTTTATCTATCCCATATTCCTCCCTTTGTTCAAATTATTGGCTTTGGTGAAATGAAGACTCTATAATAAAAGGCAAAATAACAGCCAAATCCAAAAGTACTTGTGTTTTATTAAAAAAACAAATACGATCAGATACTGTCCAAATGTGTTTTGGAAAGGAAGATCTCTTTAAAAATCCTTAGTTTTCATCATCATTATTATTATATTAATAATATTAATCATATTTTAAAAATTGAAACAGTATTGCTTTTCTGGTTTCTGTTGTATAAAATGTAAAAAAAAAAAAGGGGGCGGGGCACTTCTTCCAATGACACACATTTAAACTTTGCTAACAAAAATAACGACAATTAATTATACAGCTTTGTGTAAAATACAGCTGGTTCTAAAACAAACTACCACTGTACAGATTACCCCTCTCCCATTCCCAGAGCCATCCGAGAAGTAAAAACCATTGTGATGTTGTTACTAGAAGATTTTTGTTGAATCAAACAACAAAACAGAAACCTGTTGGAGATTGATGTCTTTGGTGCGAAAAAAGTAATCGCAGAGTAGGCGAGGCTGTGCTGTTGCCACGCTCAGCGTTGACTCCTGCCACACGCCCAGGTGTGGACTAATGATTGGGCTGGTTGTTTTGATGCTTTGGTAAAATCCGTTCCTTTCTCTGGGCCCTGTTATTCTCTCACCCAGTGGTCCTTGCAATTCATGCCCGTTTGCGCCTGCCTTCGAGATTTCTGAAGTTGCTTGGTCTCAGTTTCATCTCAGCAAACTGGATTGAGTGTTCGTGGCCCTTCCAGTGGAACCAGTTAACACCCTGTATGAGAGAGAAGGCCTCCATGTTGGTTTCCGTTAGCAAGGTATTCCACCAATCATTGCTATTTAGTTGTTCAGACAAAATGAGTTCTGGTTAGACTTGGCCATTTGGTATATCACAATTGTCTCCTGCCTATCTCTCTGCCTGTGTGGTGAAAATGTTCAAAGGGGGTGGCTGAATCTGATCCAATTTTTCACCTTGGTCAGGAGTCACCTGAGTTTGCAGAGACTTTGGGCTTCCATCTTGAAACAAGATGGTGGCTGATGAAACTTGCCACACATGGGAATAGGTTCTGAGGAATTTAGGTCATGATGGGAGGCACAGTATTGAGTAGCTTATGCAGGGTATGTGTGTGTGTGTGTGTGTGTGTGTATGCGCGCCTGTGTGTGCGTGAATCTACAACTCACAGGATTTCTATGGAATATTTTAAGAGAATTTTGGTATGGACTAGCAGAAAGAATGTAAGTGAAACACAAGTCATACAAAGTTAAATACTAATGCTTATACTTAAGAGATAAATGGTGTTAAACAAGTTATCAAATCTCTCTGGGTCTGTTTTTCTATGTTTTTAAAATTTTCTTTCGTAAGGTCTGATAATACCAAACATGAAAGATGGTGTGAAGATTACTTGAGTTCATATGGGAACTATCACAATGCTGGGCACATTGAAGGTTCTTGGTTAATATCACTTCTTAATCTCAAGCAGGGAGAAATCTCTTTCAAATTTTGGCCAAAGATTTCTACAAGACCACATTCGTGTCTGGGTTTCCAGGATCCATATTTGACTCTTTAGCCAAGAGTCAGGTCCTGCATGGCCCCTACCCTCTGTGGCTACAGAGCATCCTCCTGAGTGGCCACCCCTCCAGAACTGACCCCTCTCTTCTTTAAGCTACATGGGCTGGTGAAGGAACATGCCATGGGCAAGTTAAGAGCTAATGAAATGAGGGGGGAAATAGAGATGCTTTGTTTGTCTCTAATTTGTTGGTACTCACTGACACGTGGTGGTGTCTGAGTCCAACAGGAAGGCGGGGTTTAGTGGGTAAGTGCCTGGTTGTAATCACTCAGTTACAGTGAGGTCCTGCAGCCAACAGCCTGGCCACATGCTGCCTGGTGCAGGGTAGGAAGCCAAGACCTCCTTGTGCTGCGGTGGAGACTGCAATCAGGGAGGGAAAGCGACTTCACAGAGGCCTCACAGTGGCTTGAGCAGAGCTGGATCTGGGCCTGAGCTCCAGCGACTCCTTTGTGGCCTCCTATATCATCATCAAATTCTTCCAGCATCGAATGGAAGGATGGAAAAAGAGGTTTCTTTGACAGGTAGCTTTTTTTTGTTTGTTTTTTTCCCTATAAGGACTTTGTATGAACTAGACTTAAAGGACAAATCAGTAAAGGTGGCTGAATAAGGAATGCTCAGAGAGGAGATATTACTGAGGGAACATAAGGGGTGGGGTCAAGAGGTGTCCTTTAACGCCTGCTTCTCTGTAACACAGGCATGAAAAGCTGTCAGAAATTATGTCAAGGTATGGGCCACATTTCAGGTCACCCGTGTCATTTTCTAGCAGTTAACCCGGGCACCCACACATGTATCAAATTCACTGACAATGGTGAATAGCAAGTCCCAATGTTTTCTAAATGTCAGGAATCACCTGTGAAACTTGCCAAAACCCCACAAAAAATGCCAACAGGAAAAGCATACAACTATGCAAAAAGATGAGATGCTGCTTCCCACCTGAGGTCATCGAATCAGAATCCCTGGGGTCCTAAGGTATAACTTGGGCCACTAAAGTTTTATAAAGGCCTTGGGACTCCAGTAAGAAGACCTGGAGAGAATCTGTGAAGTCCTGGGGTCAGTATGGTGTGGCTTCATGAGGACAGCCCTTCCTGCTC
The DNA here is from genome assembly GCA_963574355.1 of Loris lydekkerianus. NCBI lineage: Eukaryota > Metazoa > Chordata > Mammalia > Primates > Lorisidae > Loris > Loris lydekkerianus. The sequence continues at coordinate 51,257 of CAUYPK010073649.1, forward strand.
CCTGGGGTGGGGATGAACTTTGAGAAGGGACCAGGACAGGGGGGCCAAGATTTAAGTGGCTGGTCCCATCTGACTTGGTCACTCTGTAGGCATATGCCAGTGCAGGCTGTGCTCAAAGTTTACTGAATTTATTTCATTATCTTATTTCTAAAGGGCTCTCAAGCATTGATTTCTGTGGCTGCACAAGTTGTGTGAGAGCTGTGTGTGCACAGGAAAAATGTGGGGCAGAGGGAAGGTGGGGGAATTCAGCTCTGCTTCCAAATTCATTCTGTGACCTAGGGAAAGTCAGCTTACTCTGGGCCTTGGCCTCTTCGTAAAGTGAAGGCATTTAGAGTCCATGGGCTGTAAGGTGTTTGAGGGGTTCTGCAGGTGCCCCAGGCCAGGGCCCTGCTGAGGTCTGCATCATCCCTGCTTTATCTAAAAGCCTGCCACGTTTATATGCTGTACTTTAGGGGTTAGCTAAGTTTGGACTCCATTTGCCCAGGGGGTACTCCTTGGGAATCTTCCAGGGTTCACAAGTGCTGTTTCCATTCTGCCGGACCTACATTGTTATTGAGGTTTCTCACTGCACTGACAAGTGACAAGACACGTGCTCTCATACCTGGGGTTTTTGCCTCCTTGCGTCTGCCAGGATAGGAGTTGAACTGTCCTCCCATCAGCCCCATCCTGCTTCCCAGGCCTGGCCTGCTCTGTACCCTCCCAGTCAACTCACCTGACTGTGGCTGTTATCCCCATATCTCCCCATCAGGTTGACACGGTGACAGTTCTTGTACCAGAAAGCCCCCTTGTAGGACAGGGCACAGTTGGTGATGGCTGAGTCTGTGTCCTTGTCAAATGTGGAGAAGGACCTGCCATTGTGGTAGGCCATGGAGTCACCTGGGAGAGAGAAAAAATAAGGACCTGAGAAATCCCAGCTGGAATTTCCTTCTGGGCTGTGAAGGACAGAACCAGAGGTGACAACTGAATGGTCCTGGGGTGTGTTGTTCTTAAACATTGGACCCAGAGTCAGGATCAAATGTGGGACTAGATAAGACACAAGTATTGCCCCCAGGACTCATGTGGTAGGAAGAGGGCTTTGGAGGCTTGGGATGGTCCAGTGTCCAGTCCTATCTCTCACTGTTCAGCTGTGACCTTGCATAAGTTAAACTGCTTGCTGAACCTCAGTTTTCTCATCTATGAAATGGAACCAGTACACTCGTTACATCTACCTCACAGTACTATTGGGACAAATAGTCATTATATTAATTAAATTTTTGCTGTTATTTTATGATTTTCTGCGTGCCCTTTAAATAAAAGAGCTTGGAGAATAAGGTAGGAAATCTGCACTTAATAATGTTGTGTCTTCCCCCCACAGACAAGTATTTATTAAACCTTATTTATAATAAACCATACTCATAATTAAACCTTTTAAATATTAGATGTCCCTAAACAGTCTGTGTATCATATAGTTATTTTTTAAAAGTATTTATCAGACCAGTGTTCCTCGATTCTTAGACAATAAGCTCATTTATACACTATTTGGTCTTAACACAATAATTAAGTAAATGAGGTGAAAGCTATATTAATTAGTTTGATGTAAGCACTCCAAATTGTATAAAAAAATCATCAACACATTGTACCCCACAAATGTGTTCATGATCTATGTGTATACGAGTAAATAAAAGGAAAAAAATATATACAGTATTTGGGACTCCAGTTTCTAATTTCGAATTTTAGAAGCATTTCAGTTCCATTTCTCTTTGTGTCTCCTCACTCTCAACCCTAGCCAATAATTGGACACAAACACTTCAAGACTCTAAAGCATTCTATCCTTGGAGCAAGTTGTCAAAGGGACTCAGATGCCTTTTTAAGGGGTAATGCTACCCAGAATCTGAGGGTGGCAGGTAGATATCGGCTGTCCTGCGGAGGTCCTGGCTTCAATCAAAGCACACAGAAAAATGCAACCTTACAAAGGTTATCTTAGTAAAGGGAAATATTACAGCTCATTCTCTCATTGGAAACACAAAGAGAGACAGAGAAAGGCCACATTCCTGCTGCATGGTGGATTTGCTCGCCATGTAACAATATCCTTCTTGCCTGAAGCCATCTCAACCAAAGAAATATTTACTGCCAGGTAATAAAACGTCAGAATTCTTTGAGGGATGCAAGAAATAAAACAATTTCCGCCCCTGGCTGTCTCTCTTCATTACCACTAAATTGCCATCTTAAAAGAGCTTTGCGTGTCCTTAGATGGGGCCTGGCTGGCTTTTGGCAACCTTTTATCTGGAGACTTTCACCTTATGTGTGTTTTCTTCTAGGGATCAGAGGAGTTGGAAATGTGCCATGACATTTGTCTGTTTTCACAAACATAATAGAAAGCCACTCAAAGTGACATGGCTTGCTGTGAGGGGTCCTGCACTCTCAGGCCCGACTCCTTCTTGTTACCAAGACCATCATCAGAAGCCAGACTTCTATAAGCTGTTTCACCTTGGGGAAATTTTGGAGTTTTTCTGAGCTTGTTTCCTCATTTGTATAACAACATCATCTTCCTGAAATAGTTTTTATGAGGATTAAATGGGGCGATGCAGGTAATACTTACAAAAGTGGAAGGTACCGAGCAGGCCTTAATCCATGTCATTTCCTTATTTATTTCTCCTCTAATGTGGAGCCAGAAAACCACCCAAAGGCCATTTCAAGTCCAAGAAATCTTCAAAACCTGAACTAGGGTTATGAACCAGGCAAGGAATGAATGGAAGGGCCACAAGAGACGTAGTGAGCTTTTGGTCATGGGGTTATGCAGACTGAGGCTGGACAGCCACGTGGCGGGGATATCTTAGAAGAGGTGTAAGTATCTCGGTGTGGGGTAGATTCTTCCCTAATCAAAGTGCAGTCCACAGACCAGCAACACCAAACAACACTGGCATCAGTAAGGAACTCAAATGCGACAGGGAGAATCTCAGCCTACCCTAGCCATCCTGTGTTAGCATCTGGACAGTCACAGGCTCCAGTGAGTCATACACCCATACCAAATTGAGAAGCACTTGGTTAGATGCATTGGAGACTAGGTATTTTTTTTTTTTTAATCAGTCTACATTTGGTATGTAAAACTGGATAAGAAATACACAGTTTTTGAATGAGGGGAGTTACAAAGCAAGCCTGGTTGCCCTAGTTAGTTCCCAACCAACTTTATGTTTCAGGGACCAAAATAATCTACCCAATCCTTTGTAATCCCATTTCTTCTGAATTAGTACCTAGTACAAATTCAAATGTTGGTTGGTCCAATGAATATATGGATTAAGAAAGGAAAGAAGGAAAGAAGGAAGGAAAAAAGAGGGAGGGAAGGAAGGAAAGGAGAAAGATAGGAAGGAAGAAAGGAGGTAGGGAATAAGCAGCTAAAAACACCAAGAAGTTCTCTGGTAGTGTGGCTCTAAGCGCACAGCTCTGTACCTGCTGTCCCACTGTACCCCTCCACCTTCAACTTGTATCGAGTCTTGGCATCTCCCACGCTGAATCTTTCGTAGACGGCGAAGGCTGTCTCCCCATGGTCCTGCAGGTCCACCCGGAGCTCATACTGCCCCTGGGCTGTGATTTTGCTCAGGTTGTCCAGCCCTGTGGATGACAGAAAAGGGTTGCTAAGAAGCACGGGTGACTGGGACCAACATTTCTACTTCAAAAGCAGCAGCTGAGTGTCCTGGAAAGAGGTTCATGTCACACAGACCTGGCCTCAAAGCCTGCCCTGCTCCTTACTGGTACAATACCAGGCCAAATGTGTGATGTTTCTGAGCCTCAGGTAAAATCAGGCAAAATTTGTCCTGCCAACCTCCCAGTGTATCAGGAAGACTATAGGAGATGAGGTAGTGAAAGTACATTTTAAACTCAAAAGCTCTTTACAATTGAAGGGGCATGGATGGTGGGATGGATGTTTCTGGCATAGAACAAAGCTCCATGCAGGTGGAGATTTGGAAAGCATGCATTGCATGGATGAATGGATAGATAATGGGTACTGACTTGGGAGATTTCAAATTGTAGCTCCACTGATTAATGGCCAGACTCCTACAGGCACGGCCCTGTCTCTCTTTGAGGCTCTGTTTCCTCATGTGCTAGGTAGGAATTTAGTACTTCCCAGGGGTCCTATGGGGGTTAAAGATTATGGCTAAGGGTCCCATCTCTGCACCCAGAGCACAGCTTGGAGCCCAAGAGGGAAGCAGCCAATGTTATCAATGAGGATGAGTCTGTGACTAGTTCAGTAAATGACTTAAAATTAATTCTTAAGGGCTGACTGTTGGCTCTCCCTTGATCAAATTTTTATTTTTAATGATTTAGAGCATTTATGTAGTCTTTTCCATTAAGAATTTAATATTCTGTGCCCACCACCGGAGCGACAGTCTCCTCTTAATCTATTTCTCTCCCATATGGCCCTGTGGGTTAGGACAGATGACAAGGAGGGCAGAAAGCAGCAGTTTGGACACAGACACGCAGAGCTGAATTACCAAGCCAGAATTCCTCTCTGCGGTCCCCAAACCCAGCAGTGTAGGCTTTCCAGTTTCGGTAGAAGTCCTCACGGCCATTTTTGCGTCTCAGGAACACCTGTGAACATATTAGTGTGCACTCAAGTTATTGCAGGAAAGGGAGGCATCTTTTCTAGAGAAAGAAACGTCAACCGGTGGAAGGAGCACCAGTCCTCAGCTCTGTCACTAATTTTCCATGTGATTTTGGGCAGATCACCCCCCCCCCCTAAAAAACAAAGATTAAAAATACTACCCAGCTTTAGGTGACAAAGGCAGGTCAATGTAGGTACATTGATTGTAACAAACACACCCTTTGGTACAGGCTGCCAATAGGGAGAGGTTGTGTGGGTGTGTTGGGGTGTCTGTGAGAATTCTCTACACTTTCCTCTTCATTTTGCTGTGAACCTAAAACTGTTTTAAAAAATAAATTTTATTAATTAAAAAAACCCTACCCAGTTTCATTTTATGGGAATGAAATTGGAGTAATTCATGTAAAACTCTTAGTGCGGTAGATAACAAATGCTTAGTGCTAATTAATATAAATGACGGAGTCAATGGTCACTGTCATGGATACATCAGAGAGCTGTCTGATGAGGATTGGATGAGATAAATTACAAGAAAAATTTTTTTCCTCTCTCTCTCAATCCCTGGATTCTTTCCCATTCTTTTATTTAAGAGAGAATTCCTGAGTGCCTCCCTGTGACAGGCACAATCTTGCAAAGCCTCATGCACATGGGTATCGGGTGTCAGAGTGCAGGGGTATTGCTCTGCCTCTCTCCCTGTCCCTCCAGCCCCCACTGCTGGGGGCCCTCACCCTCCGACCTGAGAGCTCTGGGCTTCCTGTTAATACTCACAATCCATCCGCCCCCATCAGAGGTCATGTCACAGTAGACTTCTAGTGCCTGGGCCTTATCGCCATTCAGATAAATGGTGTAGAGGCCAGATGTCGTGTCTCCATTTAGCATAGATTGGGAGCAGTCCCTGGGGAATGGGTATAGGAGTCCAACTGTGGAATAAGGAGAAATCGTGATGCTTTAGGGCAGGAGGATGGGGTAGGAGCTTGGAAATTGCAGCTTAACTATTCATTGGCTGGATTCCTGGGGGTGAACAGCTTCACCTCTCTCTCTGAGTTCCTAGCCTGTCATGTGAAAGACAAGGGTAGACTGCTCTGTGGGGGTGCTCTGAGGCTTAGTGCCCATCTCAGCTCCTTGTACTGACAGTGGCATCAATGATACTCATAGGATGAAAGCAGATCCGCTGTGTGGGGTAATTGTCAGGTTGACCTGCACACACCTGGAGCAGCCAGGAGCACCCGATGAACACCCTGCCACTGGCTGGGTTTCTGGCACCTGGTGTGTGTCTCCCTGAGGATTGGGTCACTCTATCAGGGCGCAGGTTGTTTTGAGAATCTGACGAAAGCTTTGGACATTCAAGCTCCCCAGACAAGTACATCTCATTCCTTAATCTGTATTCATCTGTGCCTTTTCACAGGCTTCTGAGGCAGGAGGTCTAGTTCTGAACATGCCATTTGGTTGCTCTGTGACACTGGAGACGTCCTCTAACTTCTGTGAGCCTGGGAATCTTAGACAGATGAAACAAGAACGCTTGGGGAATTTCTAAGTAGAATAATGTGATATAAAAATTAAAAACTAGATAGAAACCGACAATCTTGGGGCTGTGCTTAGTAGATGGGTCTGAGAGCTGATGGACGTGGTAGCTCCTTTTCCTGATCCAACACCTCCACATTCCACTGGGGTTGTATCATGAACCATTTTCTTGATTATTTTATAGCCCTAGGATAAGAACATCTTCAAGGCACACTCATAGTTTTGTGTTCTCAGCACCTGGCAGAAGATCTGGCAGAGAGAAAGCACCTTCCTCAGCAGATGTGCACAGAATGACTGCCCCAGTGAATGGTGAAGAGCAGGGCTCTCCAAAGCCTGGATCCTCCCATCCTTGGAAATGGATACCACCTCTTATTTGCCAATGGAACAACTTAGAGGATCATCATCTGTAGAAGATTCCCAGTTGCAGGTACAGAGGAAGGCTTCCTGGGTCTGGGATACCTGAGCCTAACTCTGACTATAACCCACAGGGTAATCTTGAGTAGGTCATATAGTGTCTGGGAGCTTCCATTTCCCAATCAGGAGATTGGACATGGTAATCTGACCCACCGTACCAGCTTGGTGGGGGATTCATATGTGATTTGGAATGTGGACAAGCTTCATAAACACTGACATGAAAAAAGGAGAAGGGAAGGGGATATTGAGCTTACATTGAGCCCTGGTAATAAAAGGACCACACACTTATGGGGGGCCACATACTGGTCTAGGAGTTCAAGTACAATAATTCATTAACCCCGCAAGGTCCTTATGAGGAAGGAAGGTTATTAATCCCATTATATAGATGAAGAAACTGAAGATTGTAGAATGAAAATTATGTTCTTCAAGTGATAAAAACGGGACAGCAGTGCTCCCCACTAGGATGCTTATACCCTGCTGCACCCTTTTTCATCAGGATTCCAAGTAGTAGCAGATAATTGATTCTTTTTAGAAATTTGTTTAAAAATTTAAAGTAGAAGTCAAAGGGGAAGAGAGGGTTGATTCAGTCATAGTTAGATCACAAGGCCTGATTTCACTCCCGGCCCTTCTTACTTGTGGTGAAGATGGTCTGGACTATCTTGCTCCTCAGGGGCCCACTTAATGCCTGGACCTTGGCTGTGTAGTGTGTGGATGGGCTCAGGTCTGCCAGGCTATAGGAGGTGGTGTCTGGACCCACGATGACTTCCTAAAGGCAGAAAAAAGAATGTAATAACTTTTGGTCACAAATATTCTCAGAGTATAAATAGAAATCCATTCTATTCATTTATTCATTCATTATTTCACTCATCCTTTCATTTATTCATTCACTAAGAATCCACTGAGCACCTACTCTGTGCAACAAGATCCACTTGCACTGTTGGGATATCTGAGAGGAGAGTGTAACATAAGCAAAGGTTCTGGGGCCAGAAGAGACAGAGCAAGTCAAAATTATACAAGGAGGCAGTAACCTACCTCAATTGTACTTAGTTTCAGGTGGTGGAGCAGTGGAAAATGTTACCAGATTAGGAAGGGCCTTCAGTGATAAGCTTTTGAAATGTGAAGTCTATCATTATAAAAAGTGGAGAGTCCAAAAAGTTTTCTAAGTTGAACTTTGGAACTTGAGTTTTTTTTTTTTTTTTATCATTATAAGAAATGTGGAACACTGAAAGGATTTTGAACAAGTCATTCATGTGAACCTAGGCATTTTTTAAGAAGATTGATCTGGTGTCAAGATGAATTACAGAAGGGCAAGGGACTCTGAGGACAATTAGGCCAGCTGTCCCTAGACACAGCTCTTTATCACAGCCCTCTGGGAAGCTTTAAAACAATACTTTGCCTGGGCCTCATCCTGGACTGATTGAATCAACATAGCCAGAGGGTAGACCTGGCTAGTCATATATTTAACAAGCTCCCCCACATGATCTGATGTGCAGTCAGCTTGAAGATCTATTGAGTCAGGAGATGATTAGAATAGCTCAGTAGGCATGGTGCAACGAAGGCACGAGCTGACCCAGTGTGTCTCCTCTAGAACAGAGATAGTAGCGATATGAGGCCTCTCTTGGTCCACTCTAACTACACTTGTAGTTTGAGTCTGGTCTCTGTGCTGCTGTCCAGGGGAGAAGATTGGTTCCAGTTTGCAGAAACCAATCTTTTCAAACTCTTACTAGCTTGCAATTCTTTCTATTATAGAAGATAACCTTGGTGTCTGGGATTGAAATTCAATCTACACTCCTAGTAAACCAAACACAACGCTGCTCTCTGCAACCTACAAACACAACTGGTTGGCTTTAGGCAGTAATGAGTCAGTGTGGATGGAGGCCCCGGGGAGGTTCTCCTGTATCCTGGGCCTGGGGAGGTACCTCATCCTGATTTTGCCAATGGGGGAAGTGATTTTCAGGGAGGCTAAGAGACTGGCTCTCATCCCATCATTTGTGGGTGGTGCACAGTAATCTTGCATCCTGGTTTTCCAGAATCTTATTGAGTGCCCCTTTTTCCTACACCAGGTTGAGTTTTCGTGTTTGTTTAAGTGACACATATAAAGCTGGGGATTGGACAGGCAGGAAAGTAAACTGAGGTGAGTACCCATTTAATACCCAGTGGCCTTTCAGCAGCTCCCAGTTCTGGTCCCTGGGGAAGGGATCAACTGTCAGGTACAAAACTGGGCTCATTGAATTACCTGAGGATCTAGTTACCTGTTGGATCTCTAGGTTGCAGTGGGAAGTAATTTTCTAGACAGTTAGGGGACCCTAGATCAAAATGAGACTCATTATTCAGGTAAACACAGAATTCTAGAATGTGGGGCCAGAAGAGGGCCTGGAAGATGGGGGAGCCCAAAGTACTCATTTTATAGGTGGGGACGCTGACACCCAGAGAAGGCAATGGTCTTGCCTATGTTCACACAGTGAGTTAGTTCATTGTTATACTACTCCAGCAGGGCCAGGATAGTAACCAGAAATGTGCATCCACTCTGGTAAACCACGACAAACTGGACATGTCCATTCAGCTTACTTGCTTCTGGTACCCACTAAAATGAGAGCAAAGGAACATAAGATACAAATCCATTAAGGTGAGGGGTGTTGGGAGAAGAGATAGCAGTAGGCATATGATGGAACAGGTCTTGGTAGATGGAAAGTGGGTGGTGGGGAGACCACGGAGGGGCTGAGTAGAGAGAGCTTCAGAGCTGGTCAGAGGCTGGCTCGTCACAGAATCCAGCAAGTTCAGGAACAGAAAAAGTGCAAAAAATGGACTTGACTTTCAAGACAAGGGTGGGGTATGACTGAACAAAGGTTAGGTGTGCTTAAACCCTCAGATTAATCTTCCCATCCTCTCCAATGGTCCAGGTGACTGTCACTGTCCAGTTGGAAGGCTGAGGTTTACTCTCTGGAGAGCGTGAGATGGAGGGGAGGCTCTGGATTGTAATCCACCAGCCCTGGCTGTCAGGAGGCTGAGGTGCCACCCTGGGTACTTGCTCTGCAGTCAACCCACCCTGGCCTTGCCTGTGTAATTTGAACTTCCAACCAGCTCTTCACTCTCGGCTTAAGTACTAAAAGACAGAGCAGGCCCAACAGACGATGAGTGGACGTCTCCAATGTGAAAGAGGGACACCCAAGCCAAACCAAACTAGTAACAGTAGCCAAACAAAGAAACTTGGAACAAACACTAGTCAGGTTATAGAATAAAATACCACCAGCAATATCTTTCTTGGAGGCAAAGAGATGATGCGCCAAACAAAAACAAGGTGCTAGGAAAAGCTGAATGTGCTGAGAATAAACAAAAGATCTTGGGAATATGAAGTATAAAAGCTGATATAAGAAATACAATAACAAGTTTAGAAGGCAAAGTTTAGAATATCTCTTTCACTTGTCCGAAGGTCTAAAGTTATTTAGAACTAAGAAGTGAAAGAAGAAAATTCACAGCTAGAGAATATAAGTAGTGTTAACAATAAATATAAACAGTACTAACAGTTGACGTCATAAGGACATGGTAAAATGCATTGCAATATACAGAGGCTGCCAAAAATATATACACATTTTAAGAACGGAAAACACTGTGTTAAAATGGTTATACTCAAGTCATATTTGAGTCATTCTGCAATTATAAGAGGTGCTCAACAATGACTTGTATTCATCTTTTGTTATTGATTATATATTATCATAATTTTAATACATTTTTTTCTTTCTTACAATTGTATACACTTTTTTTTTTTGGCACCCTCTGTATAATGCAATGATGCTGATACCATCTGGGAGATAACTTATACGGCAAAGATGCAGAAGGTGCTTTTGATCTTTGCTCACTAAAATATTAAGGGACCAAGGGTCCAGCTCCTAAAATGTCTTCCAGTCTTCTAAGCTGTGGTTCTTGATCTTGGCTGGCTATCAGAAGTGGCGTCTGGTTAAAATGAGAAGAGCAGGAGAGTGTGATTCAGAAGGTCTGGCATGGAATCCAGTCCCTCTAACTTTTTTCAGCTCCCCAGTTGCACTGGGGTAACACTTCCCTTCTCTGAAGATTATGGAAATGATTCAACCAGTTGAATCATTGTTATATGAGTTGTTATATATTTCAAGATACCTTGACTGTACCATCCATGGATTCATAGACCAAGAGGTAACCAGTGACTGGTGCCCGAGGAGGTCTCCACATGAGCAGGGCAGTTTCCGACTGAACCTCAGTAGCAGTCACGTCTCGTGGAGAGTCCAGGTCTGGAGAAGGCAATACAATCAAGACCAAGTGAGTCCACAAGGGGAGGACAGAAATTATGGCTGTGTATCCACAAGACTGGATTCAAGCCTTCCCCCACCTCTTGACCTACATGACCTTGAGCTTGAAACTTCCCCATATGTAAATGAGGAAGTTGAGCCACGTGATCACTAAAGACAAATTTTCCGTGGTGTACTCATCCTAAGAACTGAGTCCTCATGAGCCCAACATGGTCTTGATTGGTCTGGGTTGGATTTTGGCAGAAAGATACAAGTGTGAACACCATTACCAGCCCCCCCCTTGTTTCTAAGTAAGAAGACAGATGAAGCTAATCTCTCCTGACTGAGAGAACTGCTGTTCTGTTCCCCTACTTGCTGAATTTTGTGAAAAAGACCTCAATGTATAAAAACCTAATGAACATCTAGGAAAATGAAAAATCTTTCTCTTCAAAAATATTTCCCGGCCTGGAGCACGGATCATTAAATGCTGAGTTTAGGACCAGCGGGGACTGTTTTTCCATTTAAAAAACCCTCCTCTTAAAATCTTTTCCTCATCTGTGGGGAGAACAAGGTCATTTCAGTTCAAAAGGAAATGGTGTGTCTCTGTAGGTCTTGATTGAATGGGCATTGGTGACTTTAAGTGATGCTGATGTCATCACATTGCAAGGGCCTGACTTAAGGGAGAAGAGTTGGCCAGGGGGTCACCGTGTAAGATACAGGCTGTGTGGGTGGGCATCTGCACAAGGAGAGCTTCCAGCTACCAGTGTCTTTGTACCTGTTGTGAACTTGGTAGTGATGGCTGAGCTCTTCTGAGGCCCTTTCTCTGCGAGGATTCTCAGTGTGTACTCTGTGGCCGGGTCCAGGTCGGTCAGAGCATACTCCACTGTGTTTCCGGAAACGGTGCGTGTGATTTCTGGCACTAAACATAAAATACACAGACCGAGGCAGTTAGCTCTCTCTCTGAGCCACGAGTGAACTTGGCAAACAGCACCCACACCTCCTTCTAACACAGAAACTTTCAGTGACCCGGTGGAAAGGCAGGTTTGATTTCTTTTTTTTTTTTTTTTTAATTATTAAATCATAGCTGTGTACATTAATACGATCATGGGGCACCATACACTGGTTTTATAGACCGTTTGACACATTTTCATCACACTGGTTAATGAGCCTTCCTGGCACTTTCTTAGCTATTGTGTTAAGGCATTTATATTCTACATTTACTAGGTTTCACATGTACCCTTGTAAGATGCACCGCAGGTGTAATCCCACCAATCACCCTCCCTCTGCCTACCTCTCCCCTCCATCCTGTCCCTCTCCCCTCCATCCTGTCCCTCTCCCCCTTCCCCCTATTCTTGGGTTATAACTGGGTTATAGCTTTCATGTGAAAGCCATAAATTAGTTTCATAGTAGGGCTGAATACATTGGATACTTATTCTTCCATTCTTGAGATACTTTACTAAGAAGAATATTTTCCAGCTCCATCCATGTAACATGAAAGAGGTAAAGGCTCCATCTTTCTTTAAGGCTGCATAATATTCCATGGTGTACATATACCACAATTTATTAATCCATTCGTGGATCGATGGGCACTTGGGCTTTTTCCATGACTTAGCAATTATGAATTGGGCTGCAATAAGTATTCTGGTACAAATATGTTTGTTATAATGTGATTTTTGGTCTTCTGAGTATATACCTAGTAGAGGAATTATAGGATTGAATGGCAGACCTATTTTTAGATCTCTAAGTGTTCTCCAAACATCTTGCCAAAAGGAATGTATTAATTTGCATTCCCACCAGCAGTGTAGAAGTGTTCCCTTTTCTTTTTCTCCACATCCGGGTTTGATTTCTGAAATGACTCACACCTCCTTTCTCTCTTTTGTGCACATACCTCATATGTAAAGAAT